>JACBWW010000038.1:678510-795240 GCA_020086605.1 Lanius collurio | reverse complement strand
GGGGAAAGGGCCTGGGCCGAGAGAGGCTGGCACTGGCTGCTGGGTCTGCTTCCTGCTGCTGCTGTTTGTCTTGTTGTATCTATCTATCTATCTATCTATCTATCTATCTATCTATCTATCTATCTACACACATAAGGTCTGACAGCTCTAGATCTAGCAATTGTTTACCTTTTTCACGTGCTGTGTGAGCATTCTATTTGTCAGCAAACTATTGGTTTGGTTTTTTCCCTTTCATCCACTGGTATTCATTTCCTATTGGCCAAAATGGATTGTTGGAAACCTTTTAGAAGAAACACTCATTCCAGAGGGTTTTCTCCTAAACTTGTGTCCAAACTGAGAAACTCACCCTTGAGGGTTTCACTGGATGTGGTTCTTGCCAACCTTTTTTATTGAAAGAACAGGATAGTATAGCATAATACATTTACCAGTATGCTGTACATGTCCCACTCTGAAAGGATGCTATTGGCAAGGCAGTTTGACATGGAACTGGGGAAGGTTCTGTCAGTCATACCCAAAAGGGGATGTGCACTCCAGCCCTGCCATAGCTCCAGCACCTGTGACAATACGTCCAGATCTGCAGAGCACTGCTTGAGATCGTGACTCTTCTGGTGATGCAGGACTCACCGACCCTGTATGCAATGCTATCCTAATGCAGTTTTTTTCTGTGGCCCAATTTAATACTCTGCAATACACTGCACTGTACTGTGCAGCACAGGGTTGCTGAGGAATACTGTGGGATTTGCCACAGGGTACTATGTGGCACTCTGGAGATACAGCGGTTGATTTGTAAAAGAGAAGTAGACAGAAGCAGTCAAAGCACAAAAATCTGCAGAGCGTCTTTAGCCCATGCACCTTTCCCTCTGTAAGTCTTGGCATGATGTTGAAACTTATTCCTAGCAGAATATATATATAATATATAACAGAAGTATTATAATCTGACTAGGGAAAAACTGCTGTACTAGTGACAAGGAGTCATAGCAGCTTTCTAAGAGCTACTTTGCTGTTGGAAATTATGGTATAAAGAAGTGAACAGATCAGTGTTTACACATTCGAAACTTTATGATGACTGCTCACAATTTGTTTTTAAAGTATTCCTAGCAAGACCTAGCAACAGGCAAGATAAGAGTTTGCAGCAGTGTGAATCTCTGCCACAGACATGCCTATGATGTTCTCCACAATCCTTTGTCACAAATTGCAGTTTGGTTGAAAATCAAATTAGGCAATGAACTTTCATGGAATCTATCCTCCTGATTTGTAAGCCTACCAAGAAAATAGATCAGTGGCATTCCAGTTTAGTTTCACAGCCAGATCAATTACGAAAATGCTGCTATGTCAGTGAGGCTGCTTTGACTCAAGGCCACATTCTTATCCTCCTACTCCAGCAAATCTGATACGGATGATGAACACAAATAAAGGATCTCTAGTTTCCAGGATGTGTTGTGCTCAAAGGTTGTTCATCTTCAAATTCTATCTCAGCTATCAAAGCGTTTGGACATCAGGTTATTTTGCGGTTGTTTTTGTGTAAGAAGTAGCAGCTAGGATTTTCTTTTAAATATATTCAGATTTTTGGAAAAGAGCACTCCCACTATGTAATTCTAAAGAAACCTACATGCACGGATTGAATTTAGGCATATTTTAACAAGCTTTCGTACCCATGAAGTGCAATTTGCCGTAGCTATGAAACTATGTTTCCATCTAAGGAAAAATTTATTTTTTAAGGTATAAATGTCAAGTGAAAGGAAGAAGAATTTTTCCAGCCTGATTTGAGACATCATCTGTACTAGGCAACTCTGCTACCTTTTTGTTTTTTCTCTTTCTTCAGTATGACAAACAACATATAGTTTTACTGTGTGTTTTTTTTTTCCTTAGAGAAAAGTGAAGTACGGCTTCTTCAGAGGTGGGTTGCTCTTATACTATTGAATATAATTGGGTGATTGGGATATAGGGGATCCACCATATGACTTATGATATTTTGTGGTGTTCTCTGCTAAGGTTTGAACAACAGCCTAATACATCACAGTGATATCTGGACAGAATGAAGTAGCCTCAAAAGACAATTCAATAGATAAAAGTAAAAAATAAATATTTGCTGGCTTAGGCTAAAGCTGATTTAAGTCTTTTTACTGAAATGATCACCTAATTCAAGACATTTTTACTAATAAAAAAATATGAAAAATGAAGTGCAGCGAACAAAACAGTATATTCTAAAAGTAATTGTGTTGTCTGTCTGACAAAAATCTGTTTAAATACTTTTGAAATATTAAAAGACCATCTAAGGATATTCTATGATGGCTTCAGGAGTGGCTGACCTCTTCAAACTCATAGTAAGCTGGTGAAATTGAGAAGCTGAATCCATAGGATTAGTTTTTCTGGAAAAAGAGCAAGAAAGATAGAACAATGGAAGTTCATTAAAGTTAGAAGATTGTTTTATTTTCTGGATTTGGCTGGAGCTTAAAAGAAGTTTCTGAGCTTCAAAATCCTGTAGAGATTTGACAGCTTAGAACGCAGTAAGCTAAATTTGTTGTAAAAATTATTTCTTTTGGCAGTAACACTGACCTATGAATATTAATAGTTCAATTTAGCATACATTAGAATTCTGTGGAAGGCATCCACAAGGAGCTCTGTAGAGGCTCTTCTTTATCTCTCCATCCATGAAACATAATTTTGTTTCAAGGGAGGAAAAACATAACAAAGAAGCCCCTTTTACTCGTCTATGAATCATTTGACTCGTGGTTAGCTTTCATCTGTATAATGTTCCTTCTGACCTGTTGGGAGCTGAGATGCTTTTCCATGGGAGTTCAGAGCTGGCATTTGCAATCAATAGGCTTGATATGTGTTGCTGTTATGTCTTCTTGAAGGGACACAAGAGAACAAGCACTTGCTGCCAAACACCTGTGATCTCTGTATTCACACCGAAGGAGCTTCTGCTGATAACATATGTGAGGGCTATAGTATTAACCTCTCTTTTAAACTTTTACTAGAAAAGAGCCAGGAATAAAACTAAGGTTCTCGGTATGCTCCAAAACATCTATGATAATCTTAATCCTTCTCAAGGACAAGCAGTGAGTGAACAAAAAGTAAGTGAGAGGTTCTCAAAAGACATTCTTGTTTGGCAGCTAACTTTGGGATTGCCCAGAGTGCCATTGCTGTTGCAATGCAGAGCTCTCTGTGGTCAGGATTCTGGACTGATCTGAGGACTAGCTGCTTCTTAAAAGAGGGAATTTTTTTGTCAGAAACCTGTGATATAGTGTGGGGTATCAATGACAGCTGGCAACTCCGAAAGGGCAGGTGAGCTGTGTGCTGAGTGTGACCTCTGGTTGTTATGCCATTAACAAGAGGCCTGGAATTGAATCAGCACCATAGTAACAGAGATATTGACTTGGATTAGCCTCGGTTCAGGAGTTGCCCAGCAAGTTCATGGTCCTGGACTGTGAGACAGAAAGTCAAGTCAGTGGGCAAGGGTCAGGATTTAAGGAGGTATGAGACCTGACAGTGGCAAGGGTGAAGGGCAAGACCTTCAGCTTGAAAGTTTCTCTGAAAGGAAAGGCAGGAGAGCCTGCACTGAAGCTCCTTCCAGCTCCTTCTTCGCTCCAGCTCTTAGCAGCTACCTGTCTCTGAGAGCTGGAAGCTAAACTCCCAGAGCCAGTAGGGCTTGGAGTCAGAATCACAGAATAGTATGGGTTGGAAGGGACCTTTACAGATCAGCTAGTCCAACCCTCCAGCAATAAGCAGGAACACCTCTGATTAGATCAGGTTGCTCACAGCCCTGTCCAACCTGGTCTTGAACACCTCCAGGTATAGGGCATCTACTACCTCTCCGGGCAACCTGTTCCAGTGTTTCACTTCCTTCATCAAAAATTTCTTCTTTATGTCCAGTGTGAACCTACCATCTTGTAGGTTAAAGCCATTAACCCTTGTCTGTTCACTACAGGCCCTATCTTTCTTATTATCTTTCCTTTGCTTAGAATCCCAAAGCTGGATGCAACACTGCAAGTAGAGAGGAGCAGTGGGGCAGAATATTATAGCCATTCCTTTGAATGCCTAAGAAATGGATGCCTGGGTAGTGCTTACTTGTTGATAAGGAAAAGAGAGTCTTTACCTCATCTCACAACACCAAGTTTTGATTCTGCGTCTGTACATATATGTGTATATATATTAAATGCACATGTGGGAGAAACTGGAAAGAATCCTTGTTTGGATATGTATTTATATTGTTTGTGGCCATACATCAAAATGTGTTACTAGTTGTCTGGCTTTGTATCAATGTGTTCCCTTTTTTAAATTTTCATTTTATTTTGGTAGATTCAAACAGCATGAGAAGGGCTGCTCAAGAAATAATCTAAATGAGAGCAAAATAGGTGCAAGATTGGCAACGTAGGAAAAAGGAATGCAAACCCCCCAAAAAACTGTAATGGCGTAGTTCAGGTGGTCACAACAATGTTTGTTGTAAATCATGGCAGGCTGATTATGTGATCCTGTTTCCTATGTAGACAGCTGTCATTCCAAACCTCTTCTCACCCTGAAATTTGTGTTTCTGTCTGATCTTAATCCATAGTCAGTGATGAGTCATACGTATTAGTCATGAAGTATGCATTAAGTGTGGTTGCCTACAAATACGTCGTGTGAAATACAAGGATTAATTTATGGCAAGGCAGAACTTTTATGCTGGAGGGATTCTTTAGCAAAAGGGACATTGCTACCCTGTAATGAGTTACCAGCCTTTTAAAGGCTTAGGCAGTCCTGGGAACAGTCATTAACAATCTGTCTGGGCAAGGAAATAGTTTGGAGGAGGCACTGGAAATACTGGCATATCCAAAGCAAGGAATAGTGCTGGGTTGCTTGAGGAAAGGAAGGCTTCAGCCCTTCCTAACTTCATTATGCTCTCCTGAAGAGAAAGTGGGAACACCTGGTGTTTACACCTGAGGATTCTTGAAGGGGAATAGGGTCAATAAAAGACAAAGGGTCTGTCAAACTCTCATCCTCTCTTTGTGAAGGTTCTGTGATAAAGCTGAGAATTGTATGCCAGTTTATTAGAGTTAATTAACCTGCCAAGTAGGCAGTGGTGACTGTTTAATCTGCTCTGAAAACTCAGAGAACAAAAAGGTGTTTTTATTGGAGGACAGGGACTGGGACCAAGGAAAAGTGGATAGAGACTCAGAAGATAACTACAATCTAATTGCAGAGCTGTTTTAAGAATTGGTAATGAAGGAATCTGGAAGGGTAAAATTGGCTTCCCCTGGTGCATGAAGTAAGATATGTAGCAGTGCACTCAAACCTCAGGAATCCAGGGTCTGAGGCAGCAATGCTAGAGGGGAAAAAACAATTTAAAATTAGTAAGACTTTTATATTTTTCTGCTTTCATAGTGATTTTGCTCTGTTAGTCTCAGTTATAAAATCAAGGACTAAAGAGGATATTTGAGCTGAGAACATCCTGTTATGAAATTTAATAAGTACTGCTAGTACTATTTCATCCAGAAATGTTTCCACTTACTATGAAGCAATTACATTCTCTGTTTTTCTCTCTCTCTCTCTGTGCCTTTCTCTTTTCATTTTCAATAAATATCAGAGTAGTCTGACCACATTTTTCTTAAATTAATGTGTGAGCTACAGTTGAGAGTTCCACCTTAATATGATTTTAATTTGTGTTAACACAGGTTTAGCACCTGAGCATCACGGGAATAAAAGAGAGGCATTATGGGATTATTCCAAAACCTCTATTTTATTTACATTTTTTTTTGATTTCCTTTTTTCTTTAGTAATATCCTAAACTATCTTAAAAGTCTGAATATATTAACTATTTGGATGCTGAGAAAAAAATGTCTTTTTTTTTATCACAAGGGTATAAGCAAACATCAGCCAGCATAGAGCTGTCAGAACTCTTTCTGTCTCTAAGTGGTTGGCTTTGAGCAGAACACCAAAGACAACAAAATTCAGGAATCATTTTAGGGAGCTGCTGATGCTGAAAGTAAGATACGAAACATCTGGTTTTGGCTCGTCAATTTACTTTGATGTGGGGAGAAAGATGTTTACTTGTTATATTTTTCCTTTCAGCTTTAGCATGAGTCTCCTTTTATTTCTTTTTATGCCTAGCACCTACTTATGCACAAAGCTGTCTTGCAAATCTGATATTTTCTATCTATATTTGCCAAACTGAGAGTATAGTCTGATACCTAAGTGATGCTTTCACACTCACCACCCTTCCATCAAAGAAGATATGCCTCCAATACTCCTTTTCTCTTTCCCCCAGATTTATTTTGAGGAATGCTAGGTCGGACACTGAACCTTGATATATGTACCCTAAAGTACCAGTAATATCTGCTAGCTGGGACAGATTGTCCTTGAGGGTTGTCTCAGTGAGGACCCCCAGCCTCTGTCAGGGCTGTGAGCCCTGAGGCTGCCCCCAGACCTCTTGAGGGATGTCTGGGCTGCACATCAGTTTTACATGCAGAAATGTGAGAAATTATCCATCATCAGTGGTCCAGGTGAGGGAGCCAACATACCTGATAACATTTTGAATTCCTGTGTCATTTTGGCACCAAAAAGCACCTTTTCTTTTCTGTGTAGCCAAGGTATGATGAGAAGGTGCTATTCTCATATTTCCCAATTTTTGTTCTCCTATCCCATTGCCTTTCTGATTCTCCTCCACCTTTTCTCAGCATGTTTAAAGGGTGACCCTTATCTCGTTAGAGGTCTGTCCTCCTGAAAGTCATATGTGGTAGGAAGACTTTCTTACTCAACTACAGAGGGAGAAAAATTGGAGTCTCCTGTCAGAGATTTGTGTGCTTTCTATTAGACTTTATCTCCTAAACATCCTTGCACAAGCTGCTGAAATCTAACACATGTCCATGACCTTAAGCTCTAAATGTGGCTCATAGTTTTAGACAAATCTCAATTTTCTTACTGTTGAAGTAGTAAACCTTTTTTTGTTTTTTTGTTTTTTTTTTTTTTTTTGATGTCCTCGCTTTTGTTGTTTTTGGTTTTTTTTTTTGCTGTGATCAGAGTAAAGAAAATGGTGTTCCCAAAATGCAAATCTTGGTTTTTCTTTTCTTCATGAGGCAACTTTACTAGCTTTATGCCTGTTTGAGTAGCTGTAGCTTATTCAAAGGAACAAGAAACATCAGCCCTCTACTAATAAAATGAAGTCTTATGTAAGGATAAATTTTTCAGCATACTTCAAAGGATATCCACTGAATTTGTGGAGGTTGCTTATTTTCTGTGGGGGACAATATTGTCCCTTAATTAGGCTTTTCAAATGTAAATTCCCAGCAATGAAACCTTTTAAGGATAAAAAGCATTTGTTTGTGGCTTAATGCCTCAAAGTGTCAAGAAATCTGAGTCTGTAATCTCCCTATATTTTGATTACTTGCTATCAGAAGCAGCTACTTGCAAAGTAGCTTTTTTCTTTTTTCTTTTTTTCTTCCTTCTTTTTTTTTTTTCCCTTTTAACACTCTAGCCCCATCTATTCTGAACTTACACCTGGTGCCTATCCTGTTTCTTGCTACCCACATATGACTGAGTGGGAACAAACCCACTTTGACAGATGGGCATAAATTCCGGGATGCCAAACAACCAGTTCCTGCACTAACTTTGAATGCTAACGTGTCATTCACATCCTGTAGTGTGAGAACAACAGCCTATTCACAGCCCCAGGTCATTAGGAGAGAAGGGAGAGAGCAGAACATGTGGTCACGTTAATAAACCTGAAGATTATGTTGTTAGGTTTGATCCTGTAAAAATAAATAAGAAATTAGAATAAATTGTCTAGCATCTGAATTAGAGAACCAAGTCATATAATACATAGAATGAAATCATGCATTTTCAGTGCAAGCAGCTCTGTGTATGTCCAATTGCTGAGGAACTTTGAAAGAAATCCAAAAGAAATTCTTTGTCCAGGATTTTACAAATGACTTGTTAAGCTGCAGCAGTGAAATTTTTAGCTTATGGAGTCATCTTCAAAAGCCATTCTTATTACTGGCCCACTCCTAGTGATCAGCCATTTGCAGGGGCAGATCATGACAACTGTAGAAGAAGAGACTATCCAGTCTCCTTAGTTGCTTTCCAGAGTGGCCTGTGTAGTGAACCAGGTGTGCAGCAGCAGTGTTCTGTGGCTGCTGCGTTAGTTCCACATCATTTTTCAGAAAAAGATTTTTAAGTGAAAGAAATTACATGGAAGATAAGTTGCTACATGAAAAAAACCAGTTCAGCTGGCTCATTTCCATGTCCTCATCATGCAGTTCTTCAGGGAATACAGCCTTCTAACTGGTGAATGCACAGTACCCCCTGCTCCAGCAGACTGTACATAGCTGGCTTTTGTAGGCTGTACTCTGCAAGGATTTGTTTCCTTTGTTTTGCAAGGAAAGCCTGAGACCTTGAGGGATGACATTGTCCATCCTCTTCTTTATTAGTCAAACCTTTTCATGCAGAGAAATTGAACTTCTTGGTAGGGGCTTGGGGTAAGGTAGTTTTAACTCAGAGGAAAAAATTTGGAAGGGAAAAGCCCTTTATCATCTAGGACTTACTATCATGGCCAAAATTGCATATGAATCTTTGTACTTGGTGTTTTCCCTTGGCTATCTTCAGGCTTTCAAAACATTTAGTGAAAAGGAAACACTAGGCTCAGGGGCTGAGATGGAATTTAGGACAACTGAATAGCACTCAGACTTAACAAATTAAGCTGGCTTTTATCTGGACTAAGGTTGTTGACTCTTTTGGGGCATCATTGTTTAGGATTCGATTTACAGTTTTAGCTCTGTGGCCTGGGTTTTATTTAACTTTCATTCTGGGCACGTATTGAAATTTGTTTATGATGGAGATTTTCCCAGTCCAAGTCTAGGTTTGTTACCAGGACATAAGGAGTGAATGACACTTCCTGGCCTTCTTCAGCTCTAAACTTAGCATTTTTTAATGATGACCTCCTGTTGCGGCTCCTTCCTCCAAGTTTCCTGTTACATTTTTTCCATGCACATGTTTTTTCAATTTGGAAGAAGGGTATACTTCAGGTTAAGAAATGGAGCAGAAAAAGAAATTCCCTCTCTAAAAGAGGGCCTTTTTGAGATGTTGCTCCCTCTTTCATATCTATCTTAGTCCGTATGTGGTGTTTTTGGCCACACTGAATTGACATGTGGAGGCAACTCGTGATTTAAAAGTTGCTATGGAAAACTAAAATGTCACTACTCTTTTTTAAAAGGTATTTATAATTCATTTCCAAGATAGCAGCATAGATCATTAGAACCTTGTTTTTGAGAACATAATGACAGTTCTGGTCATAGTCACAACTAATTTAAAAGGCTTGAGTGTATGGAGAGTTTGGCTTGTTTGGAAACTGGAGAGATCAGATGATTTTCTGTTACAAGAGGGACCCTTTCTCAGAAATACTTCTCTACGTTATAAAATCATTGACATCCAAGAAATACGTACATGTAGAAATATGTAGCTTCCTGTGAGAACAGATAAACCTAGTCTTTTTTTCTGGCTCTTGATCTGATAAATACTTATTTTATGTATCTAAATACATAATACTTTCAGGAGAATAGCCAGCACAGCCTAGAGGAGTCTTGTAAGCACAAATGAGCTATGAACTACACCACACACGTTTTTTTTTTCCTGCAAAATAGCTCTTTGCAGTCCTGTTGTGCTACTGTCTCATGGGGAAAAGGCAGGAAACCCAGGCACCAGAGTGCTGTGGAGAAGCAGCAGCATGAGCCCCTTTCCTGCCCTGCTCCTTGTGTTGGGGCAGAAGGCAGGATGTGTTTGTGGCCAGTGCACCTTTCAGCTGTACAGAACACGTATTTTGACCATGGCCCCTGAGAATTGTGGATGGACTTTAAGGTTAGGTTGAATCATGAAAATGATATGACCTGATCAGCTGAGGACAACAGTTCCTTAATTTCTAGTCTGTCAGATTTAAATCCACCCTTGAGGCAGATGGTAACCACATTTGAGACAGCTGCATGATGTGCTAAGACTGGCACTGTGGCTAGCTTGCTTTTGAGGAGGTTTTTTTTTTGTATGTATGTATGTGCTCTTTAAAAGCTGTTCATTTTCAAAAATCAATGTTTTGAAAGACAGAGGAAATCCTGTTAAATAGCAACTTCTCTTTAAATGCCAGATGTTGTGAGCTTTCCATCTGCTGATCACTTCCTAGACAGATGCCTGAAATAAGATTTTAGCCCTTCTTACCTCTAAGAGTTCTCCTGCTTCTCTCCTCCTGCAATCTTTCTTTACATTCCTCACATCAAACTCTGAATTTCTGTATTCATACAGGCATACAGAAATATGCTTTATTCTTTCTCTGTATGTCCAATTGCTGAGGAACTTTAAAAGAAATCCAAATTTATTCTTTCTGCTGTTTTAGTCTTGAATTTTATTTATTGCTTACCAACCTTCTCAGGCATAGAGCTAATATGTTTGGGACATTAACTATTTGCCTATAAACTATTAGGATAAACTATTTGCCACAAAGAACTAATAGATATGGAAGAACATGTGAAACTGTGGATCAGGCATCACTTTTTTTTACTCTGATATATTATTTTTGGTGATTCCATTATGATCTCTGAACTGCTGGAATTGAGCTGCAAACTGAATTTTTGTACATTACTGACAGCAGCTTTTCAGGAGCCTAAAAAGCCTCAGAAATGTAAGGAAGTATGGATATCAGGTATGGATATTCATCTCTACGCTCTTGGCTGCTCTTGGTGCTGATCTGTCCTAGGGACTGAAGTCTAGGGGGTTTTCCCTTATACGGTTAGGAAAAAAAGGGAGAATCTCGGGATCACAACAGAGGACCATGTTGTGATCTGCAGTCACATCAGGGCTGGTGTAGGGTGAGGTGTTCTCCAAGATGTTCCAGTCTCAGCTTTGTCCATCTGGTGGATCAGGAGGCAGAAGCACCCGTGGGACCAAGTGAATGGTTATGATTGCAATGCTCTAAAGCACTTAAGTCTCACTTTAGACTGACCTGGCAGACACTTGTGGCCTGGTTTAGGTAAGTTTGTTCTCCCTCAGCAGCGTGTCAAGGCAGACCTGGTTCAGAAGGCATGCAGACCTATTAATAATATCTGAGCAGGGAAGTCACCCAAAGAGAAGAGGACAGGAAATTGAGCTATTACCTGTCTGGAGTGACTCAGGCCACTCGTGGCCATTAGTTTGGAGTTTGCTAAATCACTCCTGTTGAAATGCTTACTCTTTCATATGAATATTTAAACATTTGGTGGATTAAGGGCAGGACACTTTAAATAGATTCAATGTACTTGAAAGAAAAGAGTAATCCGAAGGATCTGATCTTCCTACCAAGTGAATATGCACTTTCTCTGCAGTGCAAATCAAGATCCTTTGTGCTTTTGAGCAGTGAAGTTTAATTAATTCCTTTTTTAGCCTCATTTTTTTTTAATATTTCCATCATAATTTTGCAGGTATTTTTCAAATGGGTATTTTCTAGCTCAGTTTTCTCTCTGAAACCCAATCTTAACTGCAATCTCTTAGATTATTGTCACATAATTTATGTAATGTTGGTATATGTGGCTGTAGAGTTAAAATTTGAAACGTGTTTAGCTCATAATTTCTGATTGTAGGTCTAGTTCTGAGTCAGTCAGACCTGTATTTAAAAGGCAATTAGAAGTTTTAAAGGATTTTGGGCACTTAAATACCATTTCAAACTGTGGGTTCAGATCACTTGAAAATGTTGGCATGCAGATAGATTGGGAAAGATATAGTATTAGCAAAACATTAAGATAGCATTCAGAAAGTCCAAATAGCCTGGAAACAAAACACATACAAGCTATAGGTTATATACCAAGTTCATTTTTTTTCCCAAAAGTTGCAGTGTGTTTAAATTTTAGTGTTAGACTTTTGGCCCATGAACAGAGAGTTTCAAGCAGGTCCTGCTGGGCATGTGCTGTGGCTGGGTATAGAGACAAGAATGCTCTGACATTTTAAAACAGGGGAGCTGCATGAGTGAGTTACAACACAGCCCACAGTGACCCAGTTAGAAAGGGGTTAATGTTTGCTGGGCCAGACCAGGCTGCAGAGGATGGCCAGAGTTACAGCTCACTGTAGCTACAGCTCATTGTAGTTCAACTCTGAACTTTGAATGAAGTCAGACAACACCTGTGTTGTAATCTTGCCTGATGGCTCCATTTTAGTTGTTGATAACCAAAAACCTTGCTTAATATGGAAAACAGGGGTCATATTTGGATTGAAGAATTGTTGGGTAGAAGAAGAGTATTCTGTTTCAGGGACGATAGTGTTAGATCTCATATTGCTCTGCTCCAAAATGAAGAGTGGACCTTTGAAAATTCATCATGAAAGAATATGGGCTGAACTTTGAAACACATTGCCTGGCCAGTTGCTGGAGACACACTCCAGCCTCTGACTCGGGTGCCAGGAAGGGAGCTGTAAGGAATTTTGCCCCCATGAAACTGTTGAAATTAGAAACTACCAACAAAACTGCCAGAAAATTGGTCAGGGATGTGAACTTTTTGTGACCACATGCTTTTGGAAATAAGCTACAACAATTTCCAAAATTGATGCATTTAGCTCTGTTGATTAGATTGACCCTAGCTTTTTTAAAAAAATGCATAAAAATATTAAGTGCACTGACCTTTTATATGCAGTGTTACATATCCTATGCTAAACTTGTAGGGATGTAGTTCATACGTGCCTTGTAACTAGTGATATTCCTAATGTTTATTCAAATGCCCATTAATTCTGTTGTTTGATTTTATTTATTAGTAATAATGCCCTACAGTGTGCATAGTTTTGAAAGCTGTTCAGTGCTGTGCCTCATGCTGTGGAGATAGGGATGGATTCCATAAGGAGGGGTGCAGTGTCCATCTGGAATTCTGCAGGAGTGATCTGCAGCTGCTGGGACTTTGGGGAGGGTGAATTAACCTGAGTTAATTTTGCACAGCCCAGGCCAAGTTTCTTCTACACTGTGATAATTCCCATTGCTGCAAGGAAATACCCAGATCCAACCCTTGTGATCTTTCTGCTCCAGAGAAACTTAACAACAAAGCTCCGATGTCTTATAATCCAGGAAGCTTTAGTGAGGAAAGACTTCTGAGGCAGGACTGAACTGTATGTCTTTGGCTCAGTTTTGGCAGAATTAACATAAGGAAGGGTAAAAGCGAGTCTAGCTGCTCTGTCTAAAACCCCCACTCCCATAGTCCCTGCATTGGTTCAGAGGAGGATGTGAGTTATTTTTCTAGCTACCTCCAGGGTTGGCATAGCCTGAGAGGTTAACCAGTAAGTTGTTGATAGATGTAGAACAGAATCCAGGTCTCCTATCCATGTCTTAGCTCCCAAATCATCCTTTTAAGGAAAATTCTGAGGACCAGTCATTGTAATTTCTAAGCATTAAATTCACCAGTATTTTAATTTTGAAACTTTCATAAAGCTGAAGAACCTTTTTCTTAAACTCTCTATACATGCTCAGAGGCAAATTTCTGTTATTTCTTTTTTTCTTTTTTTTTTTTTTTTTCCATCTAAGCCTTCCTTTAACTGGGAAATTCACAAGAGAGGCTTTATGCTACTTTCCTGTTTTTCAGCATGACAGATGCATTAGAAAGTGTAATGCACTCTAACAAGGAAACTTTGCATATTGAATATAGCACATGAAATAATAAAAGAAGAACAGCTGCTGAGAGACAGAAAGGGAAAAACTAGAGATAAAAGTTAACTTGAATTGTGTTTTATATGAAGAGCTTTGAATTCAGTCAGATTTAAAATTCAATACCAAGTACATTTTCAGACATCTGGGAAATCAGGTCACATGCTCTTTGTCAGGGCTGCTACTACTCATATAAACCATGGCATGCAGAAATGTAAGGCTGTCACAAGGACAACCTTTTTCTTTGATAAAATATTGATTTAACAATTATAGTCATACAATGATAAATGTGACCAGTGATAACTGGAAGCAGGACACAACCAGAAAGGGGTTATAATGGGGTGCCAGCTTTTCCAGAGTTTAAGGCTATTTGAGTCTACATGTTCAGAGAGTAACATTTGTGCCAAATCTGTGTTTGTTAAATGAATGCTAAAGAAACCTTATGCACCAGGAAATTAACATAGCGCTGAAGGCATTAGGAAAGCACATGTATTGTTGGAAGGCACACATACCTCACTGCAGAATAGGTAACTGCTAATAATAAAGTGACTTTGTGGGATTTTACTCTGTTCTTGCCACTGATCTCAATTATCAACATATAGCCAGCAGGGAGTACGTATACAGCAGGTTGTCTTAGATTCCCAGGTGTCTGTTATATGTACTCTGTGCTGAATGTTAGAATTAGATTAGACTGACCTAAGCAAGTGAAGCATTTGTACTTGGTCCATCCCCAAATCTTTGGGGGAAAGTTCACAGTGGTTTTGATCTCTTACATTTGCTGAAAGTTGTAGAACAAGACAGAGAGTCTCAGGGAAAGATGGTGAAGCTGCAGATGGCAACCCTAATGCTGAATGAGCTTTAGTAGTTGTGTGCTTAGCAGGAAACGTCTATCTCTGGAAGGTTAATGGATAGGAGTTTAATCAAAATGGTGTCTGCAGTGTCCTAAGCACAAATACACGGGCAATGGTTACAGCAATAGTACTTACATTTGCTTGACTCATGAGAAATAGGAAGAAGATAAAAATAGGACAATATTGTTTATTCATTTGCAGTGCATTTTGGTTTTGCATCAACCACTCCTGTAGATATCTTCAGTTATAAGTAGTCACACATGTTTTGGGGTTTTGGTCCCCCTCCTTTCCCCAGAAGGAGGTTGGGAGAAGTTGGTTTGACTTGGATTTGAAGTAACATTCATTTCAGTCTGTGAAGTAGCAAAGCTATGGACAATGAGATGTGTCAAAGTCTAAGCTGAATTTTCAGAAATATATGTAGTCTTCAGCAGGGCCTACTCCTCAGTAACACTTTAAATGGAAGTGAGAGTTTAAGCACACTGGTCATCCCTCCTGCATACTTTCTTTTCTTGAAGTACACAACAAACTTAATAAACCCAAAAGTAAGTATCTGTTAAAACCCAAGAATTCCTTGTAGATGGATGCTCATTGCATGCTAATAAGCAGTTCCTTCCTTACATATTCCATTAATCCTTTCAATCTCTCACTAATTCTGTTGAAGAGGCCCAGCAGGTCTGGCGCTTGCCCCTTTCTTTCAGACCCAACACTGCAAATATCAGAGCACAGATTGCATAAATTTCAGCATATGTGCTTGGAGCCCAACATCAGCAGCTAGACCAAGCCACTAGTGGTTGCTATGTTGTGCAGCATTTTGGGATTTGTTGGGAAACTAAAATATTTCATCTGTTGGCTGGAAGGGAAAGCAAAAATACATGTATATTGCCTGCTTCAGTCTACCTGCAGCAGTAGTTCCAAGAAGACATAAATACTGAAGGTTGAGGGTCAGCAATGGGATACTGGCAATAGCCTATTTTCTTTCTGTAGTTGGCTGAGCAGTGGGTATGAGCAAGTGGGACTCTTCCTGAGGGTAACAGCTTGGGCGTTCTTGTAGGTCTTCTGAACACAGTTAATCCAAGCAACCTTTGTTGCCAGGTGACGTGGGCAATTGGCATTTGCACTGACATGGATAAGGAATGCAATGGTGTACTCTTAGCAGCTGGGGTATGAAACCAGTAGCCTTCTGTGGGGAGGTAGCAGTAACCAACTTGAGGGCTGATATTAGAAGTTGCCATACTCATGTCACAGAATGATCATGAGATCAAGGTGTATTTTCAAGGCATTATTGAATTTCTCCAATAAATTTTTTCTCCAGTAGGATTCTCATCACATCCATCTTTAATGGCTTTACCTGTTGCTCAAGTTTTAGAAATTAAATTGCTCCTAGTTCCAGTGTTAGCCTTTTTAAGTGGGAAGATTTGTGCTCTCCAGCTGCTCCCAGGAAAATTCAGAAGGAATTCATAGAGAGATGCTCACCTACCTGCATAAATTCTCCTCTTGTATCCCCTGTCCTGCTGATGTTGCATAAAAAGGGTTGTACAGAAATGAGAATCTGCCTTTCCCTCTTTTTTGATCAAGGATGGCAGACCTCTCTCTGACAACTGCATTTAATGTGGTGATGGTGGGAAGGTGCTCCCAAAACTATTAGAGAAATCGAGCCTGTTACCATTCCAGCAGCCACAGCGCCTGAAAGTTTTATTCATTTGCAGTATGTGGTGTTTCAGTCTCCCTGCTTTTTTCTTCCTCTACTCATCTTCACTAAGGTCTTACAGTCCCTCAAACAAAAGCTTAGGAGATACTGTATGGATGGATGCCAGTTTGTATTACCTGATGAAACAAGCCACTATTTTAAAAAAGGCATCATATTTCTTTGGGGGTGGGGGGGCAGGAAGTGGGGGAAAAAATAAGGGAAAGATTAAGAAATCTTATCAAAGCCACCTGTATTTTAAGTGTTGGATTTCCCATCACATTTTCTTGATGAAGATGAAAAGCCTTGAAAGAAAATCAGACTTTGCAATTAGATGATGATGCATGAAAGGATGTGTCTGGATAATGTGACATATGATCCTAACCTTCATTAATGTGCTTTAATTGGATTAAACTCTACGAAAAGCCTTTTCTTCTCTTTCAACACCTTCAGGGCTCTTAGCTGCATGACTTTAATGTACAGAACATCCTGCAAAAGGGCACTCATACAGCTTTGTAGAGGTATGCTGTACATCCTAAGTTAACATAAACAGAGCTTATCTCCAGTGACACGGCCCCATGGATGCTGAAGGGGTGTGGCCATCAAGTGATAATTGGACAGTTACAAGATTCTTGCAGCATTTGGAGCTCCAAATCCCTTTACAGCCTGGATGGGTTGCAGTGCCAGGGCTGGAAACTGTCAGCACAGATATCAGCTATTTTTAATAAAAGCAAAGATTATCGATGATTGATGAAGGGGCAGCCTCACTGCTGCTGTTAATACTGAGAATGCTATTCCCTGCCTGGTCTCATAGTTTTCAATAGGACTACCTGGGGAGCAAGATGTTACTGAGTGTAAACCAAAGTGGCAGCCACACTCATGAAATGATGGGCAGGAGCAGAAGAAATATGTGTTTTCCCTTGCCAGACTGAGAACATATTCTGCATCATTTTAGACTCTTTTTTTGTGAATGGAGTTTACTCACCCAGCTTTTTTTTCTTTTTTCTGACCTCTGACTCCAGACTTACTCATTTGGCTGCTTTTAAAGACTCAGCACTGGCAAATTTCTCACAAGCGTTCACTTTAGTGGATTTGGGTGCTGCTGATGGGTGGTTAGTGGGTGTGGGGAAGATTAGAGAGAAATAACTAAAACCAGGCTTAGAAGTAGGGTTAGGGTGGGAGATGGGAGCTGTGTGCTGGAAGAAAAAGGGAGGAGAGACGCTTTCTAAAACAGAAATATATTTCATGTCTCATACAGCACCTTGTGTTAACCCATTTTGCTGATCATGGAGTATTTCTCTTAAATGGTACTCACCCCCTTCCAAACCCAGTAAATTACATGGTTAAGCATAAATTGATGCATATGATGCTGGCAGGGGCAGTGGTACATCTAAGTTGGAGTTGTCATTGTGCATTTTTCAACATCTGGTCTGTTAAATGTCAAAAAAAGCAGGAGCAGCTGGGTTTGAGTATCTTTACAGTATATAGTCTTTTTGTTCTTGAAAGACTTCTTTTTCTTTTAAATTTGTTTAACATACTTTATTTACAGTAATCCTGGAACTATAAGTTCATGGGAAGATACTAACTATATTGCAGCTACAATACTTTGTGCAAAGAATGTTCCCACAATATGTCTTTAGGGATGTGTCTGGGGAAGAGCCAAAAGTTTTGAAATACTTCATATTGATTCATGGCTCTCCAAATGTTATTTTAGTCTTCTAGATCACAGAATGTGGCCCACTCAAGATTTATTTATTTTTCCATATTTTTGCAGTTATTTGTCAGAGGTCTTTGCTGTACTTTTAAGACTTTTGAAGTTTCCCTTTTTTTTTGCATTTTATTTATTCACATGGTTCTGAAATGCTTGGTTTTTACTTTGGGAATATTTTGACTCTTGGTCTTTCCCTTAGTATTAGCAACAGCAAAGGGATTATGATTTTTGTGCTGCTCTCAAAAGCTTAGATTTGGGGGTTATTTGCTGCTTGGAGGCATAAGTGTGGACAGTAGTAAAGCCAGGCTAGAAACAGGTTTGTTCACTCCCCTTCTCATTCTTTGATGTGATTAAGTCTGTTCCTTGCTGGTTTTCAGACTGTAAAATTTTGTCTTTTTACTGAAGGAGAATAAATAGTGGTTAAAGTAACAACCTGTTGGGACCTAAATGACTTCCTGATGGACAGGATTTTCTAACAGCCTGGTATCATCCCTCAGCTCCACTGAATGTGATGCTGGGCAGAAAGGCTGATCCCCATTCAAGAAAAAGTGCACAGAGCAAAATTACAGACACACAAAGTTGATTATTTTACATTTACCATCAAACTCCCTTCAAACAATTGTATTCCTTTTTTGCCACTGACATTTACTAAACCAGTGTCTTTGTATAACCTTAATAATTCTGTGTAGCCTGCATGTTATAACAACTTTACAACTGGAACTTAGTCATCACAAACCAAAATAAAACAGCAAGCTGTCAACTCTGGGGTCCAGACACCTTTTAGACAAATTATATGAATTGCTTAAAACTGTTTAGGTGGACATATTTATGTAGAAAATATTCTGGCCATCTCACACCTAGATGTCTTCTTTGAGCAACTGCACAAGAAAAACACCCATTAAAAAAACAGATAAAAGCCTTTCACAGTCCTTGTTTGCCGTAACAGAGCCATAAAGAAACAAATCTCATGTTTTTTTCTCTTCCTTTCTAGGTCATCTTTAGCTAACTTCATGTTGCTTTACTCACTGACCTCAGTGGCAGTCTGCTTCAGGCTAAAACTGTTTTCCTCTGCAAGCTGCAATGTTTTTCATTAATAAATTCTCTAAGGTCACACATTAGTAACAAAAATATCTACATGTTTTCAGGAACTGGCAGTGCTGCAGCAGTGCTTTAGGAGAGCACTGCTTATCAGCACATTGAAGTGATGGCAGCCTGTGCCACCATGTGGAGCAGTGGTACATGGAAATACAGCCTCACAAAAAGAGCAGGGGGTGAATATTGACTTAGAATTAACATCTCTTGTACGCCTCTAATTGAGGTTAGCATTTCTCCCAGGGATCATGACCTGACCTTGCTCTGAGCGCTGGTGTTCACTGTGTCAAGTGGCTCATTTGAGGGCACTGATGATGTTCCAAGGCAGCCCAAGCTCAGGCTGTCTACAAATCCCACCTGCCTTCACAGCAGAAGGTGGAACCTTGTAACCTGTACTTGATGTTCTCTTTTCTTATTCTTCCTCAGTTCATCTCTGCACGTGCAAGATTTTTTTCCTGGCCATTTAGGCCTGTGTCCACCCAGTGTGGAAGAAGAGGTAGTGTGTAAACTAATGTAGAACCAACCAAAAAAAATCTTAACCAGCATTTGTGGCAGTTCAATTGAATTTTTGGTTTATATAATAGAATGGCTCTTGTGGTACAGGCACATAATTAGCAATCTAACAAGATCTTAAATCTATGTAGCCTAAGCTTTGTTGTTGGAGACTCCCTTGGCTGTCTCCAACACCTGAAATGGGCTGAAGTTGAGGAGTGAAGACATCCCCTTTAGCACAGAATCACAAACTCAAAGGATCAGTTGGTTGGAAAAGACTCCCAAGACCATTGATTCCAACCTTTGATCAGACACCACTATATCATCTGGACCATGGCACTAAGGACCATGTCCAGTCTTTTCTTAAACACCTCCAGGGATGGTGACTCCACGTCCCTGGGCAGCCCATTCCAATGTTTGTTCATCCTTTCTGTGAATAAATTCCTCTTGATGTCCATCCTGAACCTTCCCTGGCACCACTTGAGGCCATTTCCTCTTGTGCTGTCAGTTGTTGCCTGGGACCCCCACCTGTCTACAAACTCCTTTCAGGGAGTTCTATAGAGCAATAAGGTCTCCCCTGAGCTTCCTCTTCTCCAGGCTAAACAACCCCAACTTCCTCAGCTATTCCTCAGCATTAACCTTCCAGACCCTTTGTGAGCATTGTTTTCCTTCTTCAGCACCTCAGTGTCCTTCCTGAATTGAGGCCCCCAGAACTGGACACAGCACTTGAGGTGTACCCTCATCACTGTTGAGTACTCAAACCAATTGAATCTGAGTGCAAATTTTTAACCTGGTTCTTGCAGTTGTTTCTGAGCTTTCTGATTCTACAATTTTTTTTTTTTTTTTTTTTTTTTTAATAAATACTGATCACTTTGTTGAACTGCAGAGATTTGCTGGTTCTAAACTAGATCACAGGGAATCACTGAATAGTTTGCATTGGAAAGAACCTTAATGACTGTCTAGTTCCAGCTGCCTGCCATGGGCAGGGACACTTTCCACTTAGACCAGGTTGCTCAAAGCCCCATCCAGTCTGGCCTTGAACACTTCTGTGGATGAGACATCCACAGCTCCTCTCAGCAACCTGTTCCAGTGCTGAAATGAAGGGTCTCTGAAGTGTACTCTGTTACATGCTGTAAGTCTATGGAATATACATAGAGTTTGGAAGTGCCTTCCCTCTAATTTTCTTTAACTGAGCAGGCTAAAAGCCTTCATTGTATTAAAACAAAAAACATTGCATTAAAGCAAATTCAGAGTGGAAATATAGCCAAAGCCACCGTAGAACAAAGCCCCCTTTGGAAACCAAATCCTTGAGAGTGTTTAAGAGGAAGATTCCTCATGCTAGTTCTCCAAAGTAATGCTTTGGAAAGGAAAGGCAGAGAATGTAGGTGATGCTTGCAAGCTTCAAAGCTCCGTGTTTTGGTTGAGACATAACAAAATCACCTGAATTCTCTGCATCATTGTGGCCTCTCTGCTGCCTAGTTTGAAGCCAAACATAGGGGATTGGTTGTGGGCTATGACAGGAATGCTGTCTGCCAGCTCATCTGCCCCATTCTTTCTGCTGCTTCCAAGGAGCACCTACGATATTGCTGATATTTGAGTAGGCTCAGACTCTTTTTATAGCTCCAACCAAGAAAGCCATTGGGGCCCTCCAAACAGCTATGAACCTGCCCCAACTGCAGACAAATTAGGAGTGAGAGAAGAAGAGTTACATCTGCCAGGTCAAGCTGGGTGCAAATCGGCTTTGGAGCTGCTGACATGGAAGAGGAATGTCACCATGTTGAACTTCTCATGAGAAAACAGCCCTCTTTTCCGTGTCCGCCTCCCGCGGTCTGTGTGAGTCAACCCAAGTGGTATGTGGTTTACAGTACTGAGGAAAAAAAATAACAAGAATCCCAAGGAGATAAAGATGCTTATTATAGAGCCCTTGTACAGCTAAGATGTTTTTTCCCCAGGGCAAAATGTTAACAAGTGGCAGTGGTCAGCATGAATAGCAGTTTAAAAATATTATTCCCTTATCTGAAGAAAGACTTTGGAAAACTGACTTCATCAAAAATCCATTTCCTTTCAAGTATTTTACCACTACATTATTGATAGTGTTTCTTTTTTAGGGTATTGTTTACACATAAATATAATTTTTCCCTTTCTTCTTAATTAGTCTGTACCAGCTCAGGGACTCTTCTGAAATCTAGATACGAATTGTGGAAAGTGGAATGGAGCCTGATGTTTTTTTACTGCAAAAAATCAGAATGTGTTCTTCAACTTGATGCATGCTTATGTGTGTGCTGGATTAGCTCTGCTCACTTTCTTAGCATGTCAGTGACTTAGAGCTTATTATCTTATGTTACACTTGTACAGGTGAAGGGTCATTTAAATATAGTTATTGCTCTGAGGAAGGTTGAGAGACCACTTGATAGTTACTGCTAAAGGGACAGTCACCAGCCAGCCATGTCATGCATTTGATGCCCTAACTGGTAAGTCAGAGATGAGGTGCCCAGTAGCCCTGTGACTACTCTGTTAACCACTCAAGCTGGGTAACATGGGCTTGCTTAGCTGCACCTTTTCTCTGAGGGCTGCCATTCCTCGAGGCTGAGGAAAACTGAGAATGAGTGAATCAAAGCCATAAAATCAGATTGACTGGCTTGCCTTTTGTGTGGCCTGTTTTGCTTCTCATGTGTCCTACATTTCTGCTAATATGAAGCTGGAAGCCAGATGCAAAATGGGATGCTATTTTTGCTGCTCCCCTGGGACAGTAATAATAGTAATAGTAATAACAGTTCTATAGAGTAAATGGCAAAGACTTTTGCCCTTGCTGTTGTGGGAGTAGGAATGAGCTGTGTTCCATTGTGAGCATCTGTACAGGATCTTCTGTTCCTTTTCTCAGCTTCTGAGTACTTTTGTTTCCCCTCCAATGCCATGCCAGCTATTGGCAGGATTTTATAAAGCATACAGAAATTTTCTGATTTCTCTTTCCCTGAACAATCCCAGAGAAGCCAAATGAAGCCATGCGATGGGTCTAAGAGTCAGTAGGGTCAGGAATGACAAGCCTCTGTAGAGCTCAAATTTAGCTGTAGATGTGAAAGACCAGAATGTCAGAAGTCTCATTGGAAGATGCAGAGAGAAGTGCCTGCAGTGGTGAATTAGTCCAAATCTTCCTGGTATACTACTACTACTACTACTACTACTACTACTACTACCACTACTACTATTTCATTTCACATATTTCTTCTAAACCTATGTAATGCAGTACACATTTTTCTGGTCAAAAATACAACCTTCATATAATTAATGTAAGTACATATGAGGCTCTTTCTATGAAGCAAAACAATCTGAGTTAAAAGCATTCTTCTTAAACATGCTATTTCTGGAGCTGACCACAGTTTTATGTGTGGAAGTTTGGAAGTTTGCGCTTCATAGAAACACAGAATGAGCTCCCATGAGTAGGATAAAAGATGGCTGAAGGCATCTTAACTTCAGATTTAACTGAACCTTGTCCACAAACAAAAATGCCTATGTTAGATTATTCTCTTTACAAAGATCATGTTTTTCCCCTGGAAATTACAGAAATTATATTAGTAGGGATGAAACTAGCTTCCAGGCAACTCCTAACAAATTAGTCTCAAAGCTATTTTATCTAAAGTTATATAAAATAACCATTCAATGGATATGGGATTCCTAATAATGGGGATGTAGCAGATTACCCTTTCATTATAACTGGGGGAGGGGAGGTGTGGGATGGGGGGTGGGGTGGGGCAGGGTGGGTCTGACCCAGAATTGTCCATAATCTCTCGAGAAAAAGAAATCTATGATTTTGAAGTAATTTGAATTTACCTCCAGATGCCTTTGGTAGGAAGTCTTCAGCAGATTTTTCTGACTTTTGTCTAAGGATGTGCTTCAGCCTAAAAAATTGGAAGGCCAAATTACTCTCTTTTATTAGTGCTGGTACACCTGTGCAGCTATCTTCAGACTGCTTCTCTGCCTCCAGTAGTGGCTCTTTGAACCCACAACAGCTGAATACAGATCACAGTAGTCACTGCAATATTTTTATTTGAGAGGATGGCATCGAAGAAGGTCAGTGAAGAAAACAACTCTAAAAGTAAACATAAATAGAGGTTTGTTTTTATATGTATATTGTTTGATAGGTGGAAGGGTCCTTTAATACCATATACAAAGCTTCTGCAGAGCTTCTAAAAGAAGTCACTCTGAGCTACAGAAAGAACTGATCTGTGGACACTACAAATGACCCAAGAAGTTAGGAATAGTAGAGACACAGGCTGTATCCTGTTTCCTAATTTCTTTCTCCTCTAACAAAAGGCAAGATTTCGCTCTAAGTTGGCTGTGCTGTCCCATCCATGATGTCCCATGTACAGTCACAGATCACCTGCCTCTCTTCCTCTTTCCTTTAGCCACCATTACAGGGGAAAACCAATCCCTTTACATTGTTATCTCTCCTTTTTGCCACAGTTTGCTCTAAGAACAGGATCAGGAGAGATGAGGAAGTCTGAATTCATTTACTTAACCTCAGTCACAACAGACACTGGATGCAGTCCTGTCTCCCAATCAATATTTCTCCTATGGCACAGCAACTTGTGTAAGCAAAACTCTATGTAAGTTGCTCTTGAGATGAGTTTTGAAGGGAAGAATGCGCAATTCTATGCAGTTCTAGAAAGAAATGATTTTCAGACAGGATTTTCTTCTGCAGACAATAAAGTAAACTCTTCCTTTTCCCCTTATGTATGTAATTGATTCAGGGTGGCCTGTCTAGGCAAGCACTGAAGGGGGAGCAGTTAGAAATAGTTGTTGGAGTGTGTGCAATTTACATGTTGAAAATGCAAATCTGAACATAAGCTTGAAAATACAGCTTTCACAGGCAGAATGATGAGAAAATCTTTGAAGAACAACATTGAAAATTATTGAGGCTTCAAGTACCTGCTTCAGCATCTTCCTTATGCCTGTCCTGCCATGCTAGCTTCATGAAATGTTACATTCTTCCAGAGAAAACAAGAGTGTAACAGCTGGGCCCAATTATTTTAATTACAGTGTGACTATACACATAAATGTCTCCCATTTCCATTTAGTTACATTGCTGAATAAATGAGTTATTAAAAAAAAAAAAGAACCATGGTGTCTGTACTCTGCTTCACCATTTGTTGCTGTTTACTCACATCAGTGGAGCTCAATTCACATGATCCACCCCAATCAGAGGCCAGTGATGTTTGATCAGAGAAGAGAGTTTTGCAGAAATAAAAGGGGCAATAGAAAAGACTGTGCTGGATACAGAATAAGATAAAATATTCCTCCTGGAAATAAATTTATTTTAAAAAATTTCTTCTATTCATTTATTTGGAAATTTTTTTTAGTAATACTAAAAATGAGGACTACTGTACTAAGAAGAATGCCTTTTTTCTTTCAGATAAAGGTAACAGAAAATGAACAAACATTTTGGATCTGGGTGACCTTTATCAAAGTCAAAGACTTCTGGCTACAGTGGGTTATCAAGACAAAACCTGTATGCTCTCTACTGTCCTTGATAAAGGTCACATGAGACTAAATGTCAGACCTTTTTCATCTCTTTACCTTAAGTAAAAACACTATTTTATCTACTCAGCTGTCTAGATTAATTTAGTGTTTTAAGGAATTATTTGGGTCCAGCATACCCAGGGGAGTTTTTTGTTAGTTTATAACAAATGAGATGCTGAGTTTGGAACAGGCAGCACCCTGGAGCATCTGCTTCATGCATTAAAGACAAAAGTTGGGCTGGTTGTCCGCCTCTGTTCAGGACTCACCTTGCCCTTTTAGAAGTCAGGTGAGAACAAAGAGGAAAGCTTCAGGAGAAAGTCAGGCACTCATGAACTACAGGGAGTAGCGTGGCATTAATATAGAGCCAGTCTTTTTTTGGGCTGTTGTCTATAAATAGTTTTCACCAGAGGCCAGTTTTCTCTCATATGTGATTCTCCTCCTGTGCAACTACAATTCCTCTTGCCAGGTGTGGCCTCCTCTATCAGTTGCCCTCACTGGTTTCTCATGAACTGAACTACAAGCTTCTTTTCACCTGAAGCTGGAAAAGACTGTGCTCAATTTTCCAGCCACTGTTTATCAATAGCTGGGTTGGAGATGTCAGGGGTCAGTGAACATGTTTGTTGCTTCTTCTTTGAGATAATATTTTTCTAAAGAATTTCTGGTTGTTTAAGTACAAATAACGCACATTATTTAGTATTTTCAGTGGCTCTGAACAGGGCAGCTCAGTACCTGAGGGAGGACTACAAGGGGGCTGGGGAAGCACTTTTCACAAGGGCAGGTAGTTACAGAATCACAGAATATTCTGAGTTAGAAGGGACCCAGAAGGATCATAGAAAATATGATATCCTTAACAGCTGGCTCTTGGGGAGGATGAAAGTTTGGCTAAGGAGCTTCACAGATATGTAGGCTTGGCAGAAAGATCTCTGAATAGAGAAAGTGAGAATGAGATAGAAATGAGAGTAAGTTTTGATATAGAGTAAAGGATGTTTTGCTGAACCAGTGGTCGCTGAATAACTGAGAAGGCAAAGGTTGGAGATAAGTTACAAGGAGATTTTTATGAATAGAGCAAAGGTATGTGACTACAAACAAAGACATGTTTTTTACCAAGTAAGTAAGTCTCAAGAAGAGCATAAGTAAATAAAAAACATGTTTTTACCAAGCAGAGGGATATTGCAGGAAACCCAGAAATGTCGATATGGTAAGTAGAAGAAAGGTCTGAGAATTTTCCACTGTAAGCTTAAATTGTAACATATTTACTGTTGTGATTGTATAATAATGACTATAATATGGTAATAGTAGTAGTTATGATAGGCTATAGGTAAATGTAAAGGTATTGTGTATGATGCTTATGGGTTGTCATGTATTAAGATACTCA
The DNA here is from genome assembly GCA_020086605.1 of Lanius collurio. Taxonomy (NCBI): domain Eukaryota; kingdom Metazoa; phylum Chordata; class Aves; order Passeriformes; family Laniidae; genus Lanius; species Lanius collurio. The sequence goes on along the minus strand of JACBWW010000038.1, from coordinate 768,909 downwards.
GCAAAGAAAAGTATAAAATGTTTTGCAACTTGAATAGAAAGTGGCTTCAGGTCTGCCTACAAGCTGTCTCTGGCAGCTGTGGGGCTGGTTCTGTATACCCACACCCTGGACTCTTGTAACTTTGCCTATGCAATAAGCTTTTTGGAGAGCTGCCTGAAGCCCAGACATCCTTTGTTGACACTTCTCCTACAGCTGGCAAGCTAGGCTGTTACAGGTCATGAGTAGCACCATTTGACCCTAACCATTTATTTCCTTGGACTGTCACTTGTTACCTGGGAGGAGGGGTTGACCCTCACCTTTTGGGTAGTTGTAGAGAGCAATAAGGGCTCCCTGTGTCTCATTTTCTCCAGCCTAAACACTCCCAGGTCCCTCAGCCACTCATCATCAGACTTGTGCTCCAGACCCTTCTCCAGCTCCACTGCCCTTCCTGGACACACTCCCTCACCTCCGACCAACAGTGGTGTGTATAGAAAGGTCCACAGTGCTTGACCATGGGCTCGAACCCCAAAGCACCACATTGTTTAAGCTGAAAGAAGGCAGGTTTAGATTAGATATTAGGAAGAAATTCTTCTCTGTGAGGGTGGTGAGGTACTGAAACAGCTTGTCCACAGAAATTGTGGTTGTCTCACCCCTGGATGTGTTCAAGGCCAGGTTGAATGGGGCTTTGAGCAATCTGGTCTTGTGGAAGGTGCCCCTGCTCCTGGCAGGGGCTTAGAACCTAAACAGTTCCATGATTCTGTGATAAAGATGAAATGGTCATAACCTCAGAAACTGTCAAGGTGTGGGCGTTTCCTGGGGTGAACAGTGGAGATGGAACCTCGTTAGCATGAGTGTTGTAGCAGTTGAAGACTTTCAGCTTAATAATTATGGAAAGCTCAAAAAATATATTGGGGTAGCTCTCTGATGAATGGGTCCTTGGACTACAATAGGACCCTGAGAAGCACCTGAGAAAAACCTGAGGCCATGATTTCCTGCACCAGATAAAACATTCAACTTAAGATGAATTATAGAGCAGGAAAACTGCGACTGTAAAAAGAGCAGGAAAGGATAAGTTCTTGCCTAGTTCTTCCTTGTAAACTTCCAGCAGCGTTTTGCAGTCAGTGTGAGGAAGAAGGCTTGGCTCTGCTCTGCCCAGGCAAGTTCCTGGTAACAGCTGTATTTATGTCAAAGGAAGATTAGTTTTTCCTTATGGCCTTTCCAGTCAGCCATCCTTTCCTCCCTTTTCCTCTTTTCCCACTGATTACCTGGCTAACTTTGTCCTCCGCAGAGATTCTGTTTAGGCTTGATTGGGAATATGAGTTTAATGTAGTAATTATTTTGATCAAATTAGCATACTTAATCTGGATTTGCAAGATGTCAGGGTGTCTGTCATGCACTTCATTTTGTCTGAGCCTGAATTTATGCTCATTTGCTACTTGAGTTTAGGAATGTACTTGGCAGTTCCCTTATTCTGATATGTGAAGTGAGTCCTCAGTTAAAATATATAACATAATTGTGGAATATCCATGAATAAAATCTCTGGCTGGGTGGGTGAAGGTAAACTGTTCCTGGAAGGAACACAGCAAGGTGTTCCAGGAAAATCAGAATGAATTTTCAATGATTTTAGGAACTTGCTTTGAGAAAACACTTATTTTCTTAATCATGATTCACATACTTTTCCATTTTGTTTTCAGTCTGTCTCTTTCTATGGTTCTTGATTTCTGCTGAACTGAAATGAAAATTAGTACCTACATGACAATTCAGTTATAAAATACTTAATGCTGAAGCCAGAATTATCAAAGTTGGTCGTCACTAGTCTAATTCAGTTCTGATTTAATCAATGCTACTGGCTGGTTTTAGCTCTTGTCAGGTTTGCATGGACTAGCTCAAGCTGCATTTAAAAATACTGTCCAGAAAGAACAATATATAGATTTATTCTAGAGAATAAATAGAATTCTTGATTAAAAAAAAAAAAAAAAAAAAAAAAGAAAGGTAGGATTACAGTGAAAGGTGCAAGTCACTCAAATCCATCTCTTCTGCTGCTAAATAAGACAAGTATAGCTAATAGTAAATCACGATTTTAGATTTAGTTTGCATTCACCTACCTGTGAAATAATGGCATTTAGAATTGTTTAAAGTCACATATCTGATAAATCTCATGACTGTACAATGAAGTGGAAGAAATAAAGTTTGCAAGAACCTGTAGTAGCATAGTCTAGTACATTGAGACATGACAAATATAAGGACAAGTAAATGGAGTGCTATTTAAATAACATTTCTGCTTTCAGAATATTTTGCTGTTTCTTTTGGAGCAACTACTGACCTGTCTACATCTAGTTTGGCTATATCAGCTAAGATAAGAGGTCTGGACTCGTTTGTACTATCTAAGCAGATTGCTACTTGATGGGAGGCTTTTTTGCTATGAAAATAACACTGTACAAGCTTCCTTTTCCCTCTTGGAACAGGATGTGACCTCCTGCTTTCACTCTCCATTGAAGACAGCCTGTCTGAGGAAAGCAGTGAGCCTGGAAACTTCTCACTCTCTGGGGTAGAAGTCTTGTTTGGGCATTGGTGAAATTATCTAACCCTGAGGCATGGGCTAGCTGAACCACTGTGAAAACACGTGTTGGGCTTGGTGAATGTAAAAGGGGATTTTTGTTACATAAAACAAGTCCAGGGCAGTGTTGTGTATGATATCAAAGGAAGTTACTATATGTCAAGTAACTAGCTCAAAAAAAAAGGGAAAAGGTTATATAGAAGGTCTTTGTGTATCTCCCAGGGCAGCTCTGGGTCAGGAAGTTTCTACAACTGAAAGTTCTTTAGAACTGTAATAACACAAGAGGAAGAACATTGATTCTCCTTTAACTATGTGGTTGCAAATTGTAAGGTAATTTAAAAATGCCTAAGATTTTACCATTTGCTTGCACTAGTTCCAGCTGACTGCCTAAAGTTCACAGGAATGTCTCAAATCCAAATGTTTAACAATCTCCTGGGTTGTCTGTTCCATATTTCAATACTAAAGCAACAATTACAAGATTGCAAATAACACAATCTGATTTCACTCTATCCTTCCTACTTTGGAAATAGATCACTAATGTAGAGAATATATTTTCAGTTTACTGCTTGCAGATATGATATCAAAGATAGCTCTTCACTGTCATCAAGAAGCATATTTACAGAAAAATTACATTAAATAACGATAAGAAAGATAATATTTTCCAAGTGTGTGGTCTGCATTTTAAGGCAAAGTGTCAAAATTAGTTGCATTTCTGACATCTACGGAGGAGCTTTTTGGAAGACCTAAGTGATGAACAACTTTATTTTTACCAAAGACAGTAAATTTTTGTTAAGTGAGCACAACAAAGTAGTGCTAAATGGTTCTGGAAATTCCATCTATCCTCCAGTGTTGTCTAGTGTGACTAAAAATTATATATTCATTTACTGTGTCCTACTTTCACCATGAGCTAATTTAGTGTCTGTTTTTTTCACACCTATGCAAGTTTGAGTGTTTTTATTTCCATAAGTATCAGCAATAGCTTTAAAACTGTCTCCTGCTGTCTTTGTCCCATTCAAAAAATAAGATCTTTTCTCCTAAATCACTTGGGTATTTAATGAATCAGCATTTTCCTCCCGTCACTTCTCCCCATTTAAAGAATGAAATCTGTTTGCTGAATCCATTTTGGATCTAACTATTCCCATTTTCCAGAAATGGTTTTATTTTGAGTCTCAGTTCTTCACATAAATAAAATTAAATGACAAAAAACTTCAAATGTTAAACACAAGACAGGAAAAACCATATTCTTACTGTATAACAGTATAACAGAATGGTTCATTAGCATCTGTAACGTCAAGATTAATTTCTGAAGGCAGTGCCTTATTCAGCAAGACTTTAACATTGTCTGACTGGTGTTTTTATGCTGCAATCCAAAGTGCACTCAGCTCTCCAGAGGGGCTCCCAAATCCATCAGCAGGGTTTGGATAATGACCAAAGAACAATGTGTGGTTAGGTAGGACACTCTGCCAGAGTGGAACAAGGCTGCAGTCTCCAGAACAGTATGAATTAGCAGTCAGGTCTATAAAGAATTCTTTAATATTATTACTTTTGGCTGAGTCTCGGTGACCTCCTTTTTTTTTTTTTTTTCCTTTTTCACAGTACTCGTTTTGGCAGAGGTCAGTAAAATTCTTGGCTCCTGCAAATTTTCTTAAAGTGTCACATCTAAAAAAAGTTTTGAAAGAATAAGCTGCCCCAGAAAGGATTCAGATCCTTTATTTTTCTTCAGACACATATTCAAACTCTGAGACAATTAAATAGAATGGAGGAAGAAAGTAAATAGTCAATAACAGGGAAGAGTACCTTCACATAATATGTGATCCTGTTCTAAAGGATGCCTGATATGATTTCTGTATTCAAGATCATTTTTTTCAATGCAATTTAATTTATAACTCTTCATCTATTAAAAATATTTAGAAAGGAGTATTGATGAAGAAGGTTAAATTGTCAGATTTTGTAATTCAAAGCAACTCCTATTGCTAAAATATCTACAGCTGTAATAGCATATAAAAGAAAAGAAAAATTATATTTTAGATGCAATTTAATATATAGGAAATAGTGATAGTTTACAGCAAAAAAGACTGGTTAAACTGTAGATCATATTAGACTTTTACTGTTCTGTGACGTGTAGAAAACTTTCACTCATATATGTAACCCAGTGGAACATGGTAGATAAAGAAATTACGATTTCACCAAAGAGAGCGTTGTGGGTTTTTTTTCCTGTTGAAAACCATTAAAAAAAAATCTCCTTGAAATGTTAACAAATGTAATTTGTCAATGGCACAGCAGATAGGTGGACCCTACATCTGGGCTCAGATTCAGTGTTTTTAAGCATTAATTACACACATCTTCTAGACTTAATTAATTCTTCTTCTAGACTTGTTAATGTCACTCACATAGTAGCACCTAACACAGCCTTAAGTGCTTGGCTGTTGCAAAGTAAAAACATTCATTCACATTTAATAATTTTGGAAAGTCTCTCTCCTTTTTTAATCTGTACACAATCTTTATACTTCAAAGATTAAGACTGTTACGAGCTGGTTCTCATTAATGACTAATCAAATGCCTATTCCTGAATGTGTTATCTGCTGTTGGTACTAGGCACAGCACTAATAGTCCTGTTGGTGTTTTCAGACAGTATCTGAGCTGGAAAAATGTACTAAAAATAATCTGACATTAAAAAAAATCACTATTAACTGCCCACTTTTAGTATTGGTCTGTGGGACAGACATTGATTTTTATAAAAATGTACCTGTTATTTAAATGTATGGTTCATTTATGACTAGACCTGGAGATATTAAGGGGCTTTAAAGATATATTGTTCTCCCATACATTTCAAATGGACTGTCCCATTTAGAATAGTCCCTAAAGGGCCATTTATTTTAATGTGTTCAAGAAAGTAATTAAAAATTCAAAGCAACAGATAAATCAAATTTAATGTGTTTGCATCAGATTTGAATTATCTAGAATGCCAAGAACCACAAAACTGTATCCTAGAAGTGTCAGTTCAACTAATTAATTTTTCTGATCTACAGGTGTATGTGAAAATATGTCTCTTAAGATACAGGCAATGCAGAAAATTTTGTTTGATTTCTTAAAAACTGGGACTCTTATCACTCTGTGGAAATATAAGCTTCATAAATATTCTTTTTCTTAGGTACTTTAATAAACTGTCTAAGACCTCCTTTTTTTTTACTGTGTGTCTACTGCTATCCAGTTGTTGCTTCCCAGCTTAGCAATAATTGCATTCAAGGGTGTCAAAGACATTGCTCTCCAGAATCAAAATTACTTAATAAACATTGCTTTGTGATTTATTTGGATGATTCTCCTAATTAAAAGTGGACATAAAAATGTTTTATTTCCTTTTATAGCCTTAAGTTAGAATTAGTAAATACTAAATTAGAGGGAAAAATAGACAGTACTAGGTGTTTGTGAGTAAAAACTCTGTATTTGTCTAGAGTAGCAGTATGGACTATAAAATTTAATTAGAAATTAATTTGGAGAAGTAATTCTATGTTTCTCTAATTGCAACCTAATTTGTCCTAAGAATTGTCTTCCATGCTGATACAGGGATGATGCTACGTTCCTAATGTTACTTGCATTAGTGGCCAGTAAATAGCAATTCTGTTCTTGTACTAACAGAATGCCAAATAATAAGTATTTCTCTATGATGTTACCTGCACAGGGAATTTCCTGGTGACAAATAGTTATTGCTGCGTGTAGCACCCATGAGTAAGAAAGATCTTTTATTTTGCATTCATTAGTAGATTCACCACCCAAACTCTCCTAAAGTTATGATCTTTGTTAGATGGTAAGACACCTTATTGAAAAAAATCTCTTGTATCAATGACTTCAACATGTCCCATCCCTGGAAGTGTTCAAGGGCAGGCTGGAAAGTGCTTTGAACAACCTGCTCTGCTGAAAGTGTTCCTGCATGGAGGTTGGAATTAGATGATTGTTGAGGTCCCTTCCAACCCAAACCCTTCTGCGATTCCAGGGTTTGATACAAGTAAAGTAAAGCACTGCAGTCAGGGGAACAGGTATTTCTTACATGACATAGGTATTCTCAATTTTTGTTAAAATGTCTTTCTTGAGTCAGTGAACCACATTTAGCTCTATAGATTGCCTGGACTGATGGCTTGTTAATAGACATCTGTGTATTTCTGTTAATTCTCACTGAAACACTAATATATATGAATATAAATGAGGAACTATTACTAGTCCCTAACTACATGACCTTATGGTTTTTTTCTACAGCATTTTATCCATTTTTTTTACAACTTCACGTTTCAAAATTATCCTTTTGTCTTGTATAATGCTCCTTCTTGAATTTTCAGTGCATTTTGTATTTGCATCAGCTTAATGCTTAGTGATGCTTAATGATTGTTCACAAGAATGATCCTTGACATACCATATCAGAAATGCCCCATAGCCCCAGTTTTTAACACAACCTTTATCTCCACTTCACCCAGATCCTTACCCATCTTACAATTCTCCTACCTGTTCAGTGTATTCCCTGTGTTTCCTAAATTAATATTTTCCCATATGCCATAGTGGTTAATTCTGCATGGAGATCCAGTTTTCCCCCTTTTTCCCCCAAATCTATTCCCCTTTTCTGGAGAATAGGTTTTACAAAAACTTAGCCTGGCCAGATGTTTTGATATTTGTTCATTGTCAGAATATTTGCATGTTTTTGTAGTTGCATAATCAAATAATTTTGGGATGAATCCATGAAAATGTGTCAATTGAAAGTCTTCTGGCCAGAAAACTAGGACAACTATTCCTGAAAACTGTGCTGGAGGATTGTTCTGATTTGAGACAAATTCAGAGGAACGTCCGAATTTGATGATCTTCTGATAAAAGGCAGGTTACAGTCACCCCTCCCCCACCAGGTTTGAGAAAAAAAAATTTCCTTGGAGGAAAGAGAAAGGAAAACTGCTATTTATTTAACAGACACAATGCACAATGGGAAAAGAATAATGCTAAATAATAAAACCTCTCACTGTGGAGAGAACCTGGTAAATTTTCAGAGTCCTTTCTGTGGGTGTGGTCTCTTTCTCCTCTTCTGAGCTGAGTCGACATGGGCCCCCTCCAGGCCTCAGTGGAAAGCTCTCCCAATGAGTTCTGGTGTTCTGAACAGTTCCAGAAGAGAAGAAGAAGAAGCCAAAGTCCCAGGAAAAAAAAAAAAAACAAAAAACAAAAAAAAACCCCAAACAAACAAAAAACCAAAACTCTCCGTTTGTTTTCTGGAGAAAACAGAGCTGAAAGCTGGCTGAAAAGCAGCAAAAGTGCTTCCTCTGCTCTTGCCACCACGGAAGCACTCAAAGGAGTAGTTTGACCTTGGAGCCCAAACTGCTTTGAAAAGCTCATATGGCTTTTTTTCTTTCTCTTGCACCAGTTTTAAAGACACAGAAAGGCCCAGGAATCATGTCTGGCTGTGGAGCGGTGATGGGGGATACACATCACAAAGTCACCCCAAGAAAAGGATTTAATTCTCTCCAGAGTTATGAGTTGAATGTAGACTTAGTTTAATCTCTAAGGATTAAAAAATACTTATTTGGCATGGGCTGCAATTCAAAATCTGTGCTTCTTTCATTGGTTGTGGTATATTGCAGAGATGGGAAAGAAATCTCCCAAGCCACTTAGTGACTACCCCATGAAGACAGCAAAATGCAGAGTGTGCTCTTTCTTTTTCAGTTTTTTTTTTTCTGTTAAAAGTTTCTGGAGTGCAAGGAATTTGGCATTGTAGGAGGTCATAGAGGAAGTTATCATCATATCCTTCATGGTAACTAACTCAAATAATTTCCTCTGTTCACACTCTCTTTTTGATCTACTAGAGCTTCCTCAAAATCTGTATAGAGACTGTAGCTGATCTGAAAGTGTTCATCTGGGCACTGAGAAAAATGCTGCAGGAGGGGCAAGGAAAAGAAGAGCCTTCCTTTCAAAAATCCATTTTGGCTAGAACTGATCTCATGGTTGTCCTGTATGAGCTGTATAATGGCACTCACAGTAGTATGTTCTATAACCTTGCCCAGAACCAAGGTTAGGCCAACAAGCTTGTAATTCCTTGGCTCATTCTTCTGACCCTTCTTGTATATGGACATTACATTTGCTAATTTCCAATCAGCTGGAACTTCTCCAGTTAACCAGGACTGCTGGTAGGTAATTGAGTGTGGTTTGGCAAGTTCTTTTGCCAGTTCTCTCACTCTTTTGGGGTGGATCGCATCAGGGCTCATGGACTTGTGAGTAATTGAGTAACTTGTGAGTAATTGTGTGTAACTGGCACAGCAGATCCATAACTACTTCTGCTTGAGCAGATGTACTAGACTAGAGGACTTCATGAGGTCCTATCCAACTTCAGTCATTCTGTGACACATTACTGGTAACCAGTAAACATGACCCTTTTTTGCAAGACAAGGACCTCATAACCTCTTTATCTGCCCAATATCTAAGCTCTTACACCAGTGCATGATGATTTCCAAAACCCAAATCCAATTCTGAACTCAGTATTTAGTTAGTCCCTGTTGCACTTCTGGTACTTTTAAAATACTGCCATGTCTGATATTCCACAAGATCAGACATGTACTATTTAATGAGCCACCAAAGTAGAGGTGGACTTGAAAAAGACCAAATTTGGATGTATGGGTTAGCAGATCCAAGGGCTGCTCTCTGCTTGGTTAGGGATGTGCTGTCACTGAGAGCCTGGAAAGGTTATTTGTCTCCCCTGAGAAAATCAAAAGTAAAAAAGAAGACCTGTGATTTGAGGCCTGCTTGAAGCTGTGCTTAGTAAACATCACAGCTTTGGGGTTTCAAGTGCTAGACCAGGGAATTAGAAAGAATTTGTTTGGTTTGCAGGAATAGTGGGTGATGGATGACGAAAAAATGAAAAGGTGTCTAATATTAGTCAATCATTTGGGAAAAAATGCAAAAATAAAAATAAGACAAAAACCCAACCCACAACCCTCCCCAGAACAAAACTTTCTTAGCTTGGTTTTGTTTGGAGTTTTTTTGCTTTCATTGTTTTTGTTTCAATACTTTGCTGAGAGCACTTTATTCAGAATCATGCTGTTAGAACATCAGTATTTCTTTTTCTACTTAGCCTATAACTTGTTTTGCTCTAGCTACTTATTTTCTCCATGGTATTGGCTATCTTTTGACACACAAGTGCTGGTGTTGAATACTCTCTGTCTCAACCTTACTCAGAAAAAGTGGAACTTGATCTGAAGAGTGAGGAGGGTTTTGAAACCAAGTCCTTTGGACTCAAACTCTTATGGGATTTTGAATCCCATCAAGTCTTTCTGAAATAAAACTTCAGCTGATTTCAACAAGAGTTTTCATTTCATATATGCCTTATGCAATTCAAATCTGGTAAACTAACTGCAGCCATATACTATTATCTGACATTACAAGAAGCACTCAAATATAATATATTCTTTTCACAAATTTATCAAATGTTTAATTTCATTAAAGAAGCAAGAGGATTATTGGGCTTTTTTGATATACAATTTAAATTCCTGGAGTGATTCTTGCATTTCTAAATCACCTTCCAAAGAGAGACAGAAATATGTTGAAGAGTGAAAGAGTGCAGCTGGTAAGGCTTCAACTTGATGTGCAATTTCAGTACTAGTTGCCCTGAGGACTCTAAGGGTTAACATAATTTGGAGAAATCATGTAAATGCATGTGTTATATATCTTTTTTTACATTTGTTACATACAGCCTACTGTATGGTTCAAGGAAATAAATTCACAGCTTTTAGTAAAGTGTCAATGCACCTAACAGGATTATGAGTAAATTAATGTGTATAAGGGGTCATCCTCTCTTTCTCACAGTTAATTGCTCACCAGGGCCTCTGTTGGTGCTGGCATCAAGCCTCATTAGTGTTCATGGTTTAAGCATTGTACATTTGCAACAGGGAAAAGTTTATAGAGTTTTTTAATTTTCTGGCAAGAGGATTTCTAATTAAGGGCATGAGAAAGTGATGACCATAGAGATTGCAAGCTGAAAACTCAGCTGCTTTTCCTTCAGCAGAACTGTAGCACAACTCTGTAAACAACCTCAGTTGAAACACAAGCAGAAACCAGGACAATTCTCAAATAACATGCCTCACTTAAGCTTTTTCCCCAATTTCCCTGTGCCCAGTCTGTACTTTGACAAATAGCTAACAGTCACAAGCACAGTTCTGCCGTGTGGAAGTGCAAATATGAGCTTTTGTGAAAGATTATGCTTCACAATCTAGGTGTTCCTGTCATTAAGGGAGGAAAAGTGACTTTTGTTATCATTTCAGTTTTCCTTGCATTAATTCTTATGGTCTGGCAATGTTTACATCATGTTGTGCTGAGAAACATCTCTCACCACCTGCATGCTGCTCAGGAGCTGCTCAACACTTCCCATTTCAGAGCACCTCCAGGCTTCATTTTCACACTTCTCCCAGAGTTTGGCTTGTTCTGTGACTGTCTAAGTGTCCCTTGATAGTAAGGTAGCATTTGCACTAATTGTCCTCTGTAAGAGTTTGAGGCTGCAATACGAGAGGGTGAAAGCTGCAAGACAGACAGAAAATCAAGAAAGAGTGTTGGCTGTTGAGAAAAAGCAAAGTGTCTAAGAGCAAAACCACAAGTAGGGACTCAAAGTGCCCCACTGTCTGTATCCCTAAGTGAAACGGTGCAGGATACCTCAACTTCCAGGAAAAAAAATGTACATCTGACCATATGTGGCACAAGTTTACACAGGGGTGAAGGTTAATTCTGAGCAAGTGAGCTCCAGAATCAGGGAGCAGAGTGAAACTGGTGTTCTGTTAATGATCAAGCTGAGAAAAGCAGGTATGTCAGCACAGTGAGATGGCTTTCTTGCCCCTGGTGTCATGGCTCCAACTTTTCTACCTTTGATATGCTCCATGCCCCTTAGGCTAGAGCTGAAGCACCATGTGATGTATAGGAAACCTTGCCTGGTTGTGATAGTCTCACAGAAAAACACATATTTTGTCTTTGTCCTAGGTTAATACATTTGCATAAGCAGGTTTGGCAGGCATCTGGCATGCACAGTAGTACTGTTCTTTGAAACTAGACCATTGTCAGCAGACAAATTTACGCACCAGGGAACGTTGGCTTGATTCTAAATTATCTGTTTAATTAGTAATTTAACTAATAACACACAAATATCAGGACTTTCTTCATCACTTGAAATACTTTACAGATCAGGCCTTTCCCTATGCCTGGAGAAGAAATAATCTATTCTGATTGCAATTCTTCTGAGACTTCTCCACAGGAAATTTTTGCATCAGGTTTCTATGAGGAAGCCTTGTTAATAGACCTAACTAAGAATGCATTTCCCTTTACAACGTTTCAAGTCTCTGAAAAGGCCTTTCAGACTCTCAAGGACTGTTTCAATTGTAAGTCTGTATATGCTTCTTTTCAATGAGGAATTCACATTTCAAACATATTTCTGAGAGAAAATGGGGTCTGTCTTATCCCAGGAGGTCAATGGACAGAAGTATCTATCTAGACCAAATTGCTTCTAAAGCTTACTTGATGACAGAGAAGGAATGCCTTGCTATTGAAAGGCTTTGAATATCTTCACAACTGCCTCTTCAGTAACCAGTCAGAACTGATGACTCTTCAAGACATCTGACATCCTGGAAAAATGTCAGTATCTGAAATAAAATTATGGTACTTAGCCCTCAGCCCTACTCCTTCAGAAGTGAAATAGTGTGTTTGCATTTAGTTTGCATGGAAGATTTTGACATTTGCTGTATGGGTCTGATGACCCTTGCTCACTTGTATATGAATGTCTAAGGAGTGCACAAACTCAAGAAAGCCCAGCATGGAAAAGAATTCAGGATTGAAATAGTCAGGATGGATTTAGGTCTTCCTTAATGCACTATTTCCCAATTATACATATCTTATTTGCTGCTGATAATCAAGGAAAAGCAAGAAACAAAGAAAAGGAAAGAAGTTCAGAAAGGAACTGCTTTTACAAAGATACAACAACACTTTTCATGCTGAACACCTCACACAGTGAACCTTACCTACTTCCAAACATATTTTCATAATGATATTTGAGGTGGAGGAATTGGGTTTCATAGTTTTCTTGTTAGGGACTTTTATAACTTCTTTTGTGCCCTAAGAGGCTTTGACTTAAACTTGAAAGAGTTTCCATTTATTTTTATGCTTTTATTTTATGCCTTATGCATCTCTTCTTTTTTCCCCTCTTTGCTTCTCAACTTTAGCTGCAATTCTGTTTGCTTTCTTTCTTTGTCTTCTCTGCTCTGAATTGCTGCTTTTGGAAAGCTGGAGTGAAAAAAGGGGTTAAATATTCTTTCCACAGCAATAACAGACAGCAACTTCAAAATCTCTGAACACCTACCAAGGCCTTATGGAAACAAGTTTTGGGTTTTTTACTTTTCTTTGCTTTTAACTGTTTGTTAAGCAATCTGAGAGTGCATCATTTGTTCGTGGGCAAAATATCTTGAAGTGAATTTGATAAGTGCTGTTGGAAGGCTCTGCTAGGACTCTGTAATGCAGTAACACATTTACAATTAATGAATCTCAATATATACCACTGGAAAAAAAGGTCAATTATATGAATAACACAAGTTTATTTATAAAACTTCCATAGTTCTAAAGTATTTTAACTATATATCTTATATTTTAAGTGCTTAAAGGAATATGGAAACAATAGAAGAGAGCTAAAAGGTGCTAATATTAATATTTTAAGGTTGTCTTAGTTTGATTTTTCTTTATTAGAAGTAGAAAATACGAAAAATTTACATTACACTGATACTGTAGGATGATTAATGTTTTCTGCCACTGAGTACTCAGATTTCCAAGGCAGGCATTCCTGTTCATGCAGGACTGAGCAACAAATGAAAATTTTTTTAGTCTAATTCAGTTTATGTTCAACTCTTATGAGAAGTACCATGTCTAGCTTGAGGACAAAGTAAGAGAAATGAACTTGTTTAGATAAATTTTCACACCAACTTTACCCCTTTCATGCTCCCCCTCTTTCCACTTCTTTACACGCTGACTGCCCATATATCGACACATTTAGGCTGAGAAGAAATGTTCAGGCATGTTGGGAAGAATCTATATGTTCAAATGCATCTGTTCTGTCTTTTCCAGTGCACATTTTCTCCAGCTGATTGTTCCATTTCATTTGAAGTCATGATGCAAAACTCCCAACATTCCTGACATTGGATGGAGCAATTTCATGAGGAACCTAGGGGAATGGCAAAATTCTGGGGAAGAATAATTAAAACCTTATGGGATGATAAAAGCCTCAGTCATCTGTACCCTGACTACATAGCATTGCTATGCTGCTATCCAGGAATGATAAAACAGCTATTCAGAGAGAAAGGAAAAAGATGAAGCTGCACATTTTTACCCCAAATTTTCATGTCATGATCTTGATTCAGCAATGCAATAATTCAGCAATAAATTGAGAATTATGACAAGTTTTCTGGGACAGATTAAAACCTAAAAAACTAACAGATAATGCTGTGTTAATATTTCAGGACACAAAGCATGTTAGGAATTAGTGGAGAGAAAATGGCATCTTTATCTGTTGATGAAATTTTAACCTGCAAATTAAGTATGAAATAAGATGACTAAATTATGTATCTTCACTATGGAGCATGGGACATTAGAATTTGGAAGCCTGTTAAATTTTATTGTTGAAGTTTGGCTAGTGGTGGGTTATCTGAACCCCTAAAAATGAATGGATAAAGTTAAATATAAGTAGAGACAAGCAAAGGAAAAGAGAAAGACAGTCGGAAGTTCAGACAAATTTGGATAATCTTTTTAAAAGCATCATAATTATGTAGCCTTGTCTGAATGAAACTCAGAGTTTGTCTGTCTTTTTGCTTATTACTTAACCCCCTGATTTGGGAGTTATCCCTACGTATATAGATTTTATGCTGGCACATATCAGTATTTAATCTTTTGCTTCAAACAATGTAGGAATTATTTTACATCCTTTCCATGTCTTCCTTATTAGTATCTCGAAAGCTGAGGGACTGACCTCCCAGCATTTCCTGCTCAGCACGTGTTCAGTTCTAAATGTTAAGGCAATATCTAAAAATATTTGTTTATAAACACATTTTTAGAATCTGGCTGCATATTCAGAGCCAAGCAGGATGTGAATGACATTTAGAGTTGCCCATGGAGCCAGATCTGGAATATGAGTTTTTTATTACAGAGTTGTTTATTAAGAAAAGTCTTCATGAGCCAAATAAAAAGGGAATAGTAAGATTGATAATGTTCTGTTTAGTCAAAGATCTAAATAAATTCCTTAAAGTTTTCTCTTGCTCTCAGTTACTTGATGCTTTTTGATCATGTACAGATGTCACACATGGAACTGTTATGAGATCCAAGAGCAAACCTTCTACAGACTTCTAAGCCACTTCCACACCTTACTGCAGTCCAGTTTATCCAAACAATAGCTAATGAACCAAACACTTCAAGACCTTCTGCCACCATTTTGCAGAATAGGATTTCATCCTTCAGGACTAGTGTCTGAAGCTCATCTGGGAGCAGAGAAACAGGTGTGATCTGTGTGATGTCATAGCTCTGAAGATTAATAACTTAAGAGTTAAGTTTTCTTGATGCTTTGGCCTGTTTTGAATCACGGAGCTCCTATGCTTCAAAATCCACCATCCAGCCTGAGCTGCAAATCTCCACATAGTTTCCAATACCACCAAGAAGGAAAGATAATACTTTTTTATTTAAAGAAACCTCAAATAAGACAGAAAAAGAGAGATAGTTAAAAAAAAAGTAGTTGAAATGTTAAAACTGGTGCATGTACATTTGGACAATTTTTCGGGATGTCAGTTGTGGGATCCTGTATTTGGTATCTTCTACCCATACTGAACTGAACTACAAACATTTTTTTATACTACACTCTTGGTAATAGGTAGTTTGTTATTATCAATACAAAGTCACTTGTAGATGAGCTTGCTGGGAACTAGACTTGCTTTTTCAGAGAAGAAAATATTTTTATTTTCCTTTCATGTAAAACACATCAGTGAAGCTGCATTGTTAAGAGGTTTTCCTCCATAAAGACAAATTTGAATTTGGTTAGAACAGGGAAAAAAAAAAAAACAATCAGACTTTCAATTATTCTAATCTGTACTGTATTGTTTTTAATATTACCACATCCTCACAACAGCTACAAGAAAAACCCAGCTACATTATGAAGAAAAATGTCAGTATCCTTTGCTTTGGTATACAAGTATTAAAAGGATCATTCTGTGTCTTTTCCCCAGGAATGGCTCTTTCTCATTCAAGACAACTCTATCTGGCCAATAAGCACATTGATATTGTCATAAGGAACTGCCTTGTCTTACCTGTTCCACTTTACTTTTTGGTTGTAAAATGTGATTTTCTCAGTTTTTCTGCTTTATTTCAGTGGTTGCATCCTAAGAATTTTTTTCTTTCCATCTGTTAAAAGAGCTGCTGTGTTGTTTTGTCAGATAAGTTACAAAGCTGCACTATGCTTAATTTTATGTTGGGTTTTTTTTTTTCCCATTTAGAAATTATGATGATCTGAAATATCTTCACCTGCTGGATTTTATTCCTATCTTATGTGGACATCCCAGTATTCAACAGACAGTTGCTACCAGGGCTTCCAGCATAAGTTATTTTATACAGCTTGGCAAAAACACAGCTGAACATCAAAGGGATATTAACATTTCAGTTTGCCAAGAGTGGCAGATCTGATTTAAACTTGGCAAAGAAGACTGACAATAATGGCCTCTTAAAGAAAGGTGACAGATTTTTTTCATGCTGTGTTTCATGTGCAGTCTAAAAGCATGTGGGGAGACCTAACTAAAGCTTTAAAGAGGAAAATACATCTTATGGCAATTTCATCCAACAAAAAGGCAGGGAGAGAGAGGCATACAAATCTCAGGGCATTCCTTTAGTCCAGTTACATGGGTTGAGATAACAATTCGTAAGGGATTTTGCCTTTCTTTTGGCTCTCAAGTGGCTTGCAATCACATTGTGGGGCTGGGCAATGTCTTCATTCATGCTTGTTGCATAAATTCTGTGAATAATTTGCAGCATCTTCCCTGTTCCCAAGCGTTTCACCAGTCATGAGTGTTTGCTATGCAAACTGTTTCCTTTGGAGGCACAGGCCTCAGAGCATTTTTGCTTCTTTGCTGGAGCAGAGTGAAGGTTTGTAAGCAAATTTTTCTGATGATCAATACAATACTTTGTTTTTTCCATCTGAAGACACTTGTATTTCCCTACAGAACATGGTTTTGCTGATGTTTTTTTCTGGTCAGTTCTAATGCTAAATCTCTGAAAAAGTAATTAGCTAAAGGAAAATGCAAACCATATGTCTGTACCTGTCTCTATAATTTGACATACATATACAAATATCCAGGAAGTCCTGTAGATCATCAGGGTCCTATTTAGGCTAAATTAAACATGTTTTGGATCTCACCGCTCTTGGAAGGCAGTGTACTGGTCTATTCCACTAGTCCAGACTATTACTGGAAAATATTTTTTCCAATGTGCATGCCAAAAACCACACTTAGGGGAGCTGTAGAGAGGAAACCCGAGAGTGGGTGATGCATGCTATTTCCTATCTCGAGACTGCCTGTCTGCTCTTGCATGTCCAATAAATCTGAGCAGCAAAACCCTTGTGCTGTAATAAACTCCTTAGATTGGTCTTACAGAGGGATGAGATAACTTCAGCAGGACCTTTGCAGTTCAAAAATAAGTAAATGCATCTTCTTGGTAATGGGAATCAGTTTCCTGGCTCCAAGTGGGAGGCACTGAGAGCCTGGAATATAGGCATTTCAGTTCAGTGCTTTCTGGGACTGACGCAGTTTGTAACCTCCCCTTTTAAGCCTGCTGCCAACTTCTTGTCCTGTTTCAGCTCAAAATGGGTGGATTCCCTTGAGAAATGTGAATTTGGGGTGTTGCATATCATTAGCCAGGCTTCAAGGTGTTTTGGCTGCCATGGTTGGTGTAATTTTCAGTGTCATTCAATGCACATCCACTGATGAGTGAATTTGCATCATAATTTCTAAGGGCTGGCTTTGATCAAAGCCCATCAGCCTGTGGGCAAGATGCTGGAAAATATGACTGGAGCAGATGAGAAGCAAGTGAAGATGTGGTGGGTATTAACAGCCATATGTTGAAAAGGTGTTAGCTCTGTGACCTCTATAAGGAAAAATCCAGGTCCCTGGAAATGCAGGTTTGTGCTGAGGAGGGTGCTAAGCCTTCCTTGTGTTTACTCCTTACTGTGGTTTGTGTTCCTGTTGATTGGCATTTCCTAGTGTGGTTCTTTAGGAAGCAATGTCCATGGGTGAGAACTGGTGGCCTTGCAGGCTGCTCACCACAGTGGCCTTGGGCTACCAAGAAAAGCTGCAGATCCTCTCTCTGTGGCACAGCTGAGTTTCAGTCACTTGCACTGCCATTTCCAGCAAGGGCCTTGCCCAAGGCAAAGGTATCAGCCTAGATAACAGGCATCTCAGCCTAGGAGAGAAAAGCATGGCCTAGAGAGCATGGCTGACAGTGGGTAGAGGGTACTGAACTACAGCCGATGGAAATTTAAGGCATTAAGAAAGAACAAATCAGATTTTCAAATATGCCTGTGTTTAGCAAGGTGCAAAGGGCCACATCTGTCATTTATTGAAATAGCAGTAATGGGGTATTTTTAAAGCAATTTTTTATTGAAGTGGTTATTGCAATACTTAATCCTTTCACAAATGTGTTTGTGGGCATTTTTTAGGTCACAGAATAGCTAATAATAAAAATACTTGAAAGAAGAAACACATTTTTCTTGCAATGTTTTCCCTTTATTCAAGCTACACCATTTACAAACTACTATGAACAAAACAAGCCATGGAAAAATGAAAGAAACTCTACAGCCAGCTTTGTTTGGGAAGAGGATCATCTATTCACAAGACAAGACAAATCCCTGGATGCACTAGTTTTCCATGTGAATGAAAGTCTGGTCTGGGGAAAGCTATTTAAATTTATTAATATCTAAGAACTATGTTGATGATATTTTTAAAGTAACCTATTACATATAAATTGAGGGGTTTTTTTACTAACTCAGCAATATCTGGGAATGAACGGATGAAGTATTCTCTCATCTGTCTAGACTTGTTGATCACGGTTTCCCAATGCCATAGAGACACAGCATCTTTTTGCAGTTCTTTTAATCAATCTACTTTCTTGTTCCAAGCTTGAACTAAGTTCAAACAGTGACTGAAATGTTTCCAGTTGGTAGAGTGGAAGCTCTAACAGCTAACCTATCATGGGCTTAATGTGCCATTCCCCTCTGAGCTGCAGGAAGATCTGACAATAATATTTTTTTCAGGTTATATTTATGAAAAGGCAAATACTCAGGGACCTCCACAGTGTGGGGAAGGGAATTCAGACAGGGCACTGAGAGTGCCAGCTTAGTGATTTATTGCATATATGAGGTCCCTAAGAAAAAGGTTATGGTGAGTTATGATGAGGGAATAGTTTTATCCTTTGCAACTGACAAATAACTCTTCTTTATCCTTTGCAAGAGAGACCAGATTCATCATTTTGTCAAGACTTTTCCTCATTAATGTAGGAATTGCTTAGGAGAAAAGTCTTTACAAGCTCTTTTCCATATATCTGAAATGATGAAGAATGATACTTTCCAAGAAAATAAATCCTTGATATGTAGACAGGAGCTTTATCTTTGTCTATTTATTACATGGCATTCAATGCAATGGCACAAATTGAAGAAGCAACCTTTGGTTTTGCAAAAACATTTGGGTTTTTGCTATAACATCAATAGCCCAGCCTGCTGCTGATCCCAGATGAGGTGCAGACTTGGTAGTTGTGAAAACCATATGCTAACTTACAGAGAGCTGGTTTGCAGTTTGTTATATTTAGACATTGGCTGGTTTCGGTGACCCTAAAGCACCTTATTTGTACACAGGATTCATACCTAGCAAATATCCAGATATTTCAAGGTTATAGATTGTTCTGCTCTCCATCCATTTGGCAAGACAAGGGTCATGGTGATGCACTCTCTCCACTTCCCTCTTTCAATCCTCTTTACATGGTGTTTCTTGTCTCCCTTCTTCCTGTCCAGGGTTGTGATACTGGATGAAATTATTTTCAATGATACTGAGCAAAATCAGACGTGGGAGCCCTTCAGTCACCTATGTAAAGCCACACAGTGCTTAACAGAGTTATTTCTCAGTCTGTAACTGCACTAAACCCAAGCGATTTGAGTGTAGATGTCTGTGAAATTTGGACTTGCACAATAGGCCAGGTCATGAGCTAAATGAATTTTGCAGATTAAACTGGTATGTGCTCTTGAGTCAAATTATATTTAATAGGAGTTAGGTGGGGATTTCATTAGGGGGACAGAGCTCTCAGGAGCAGCAGCTTGCCTGGAAAATGAATGCCTTTCTGTGTGCTGTTTTAAGAGGCTGCTGGAGAATGACGGTTGCCATAGCAATACAGAAAAATTTTAAACAGTTATTACTTCGCGCTTGGCTGAATAGAGTGGGCTGAGTAGCAGAATCTGCAGTCGTCATCTTTAGCACAAGTAAGTTTATTTTAAATGCATTTATTGAATGTTTTCGTATATCACACTGGATACCTTACAGAAACTCAAAGAGCTGTGCAGTTTAACAGATCATCTGGAGCAGCAACACTCAGGGGGAGGCACATTTAAGTGGAGTGATGACAGCTGAGTACAACAATGCAAGATGATTCAAACCTCGGCAAAGGACCAAGTGTGACAGTAAAAAAACTGCCAAGTGATGTTGTGTCCATTTGAAAGAGATAAGGACCTTGATTTTGACAGTCCCTTCTACAGCCAGACTCCACTGTAAACTGCATATTATAGAAGGCTGGAAAAAAATCTTCTGAGGAAAGTTGCCACTTACCTTAATGCACCAACTGTATGATTCTTGTTTTTAAATTTTTGTTCTTGATCCATCCTGTACCAGTCCTCTGCCACTGTTAACAGAATTGGGTACTTTCAGAAGCTATAAAACAGCAGGGAGATGGTTCTCGTTTTCTGGCACACCTGTCCAGGAATTAACTCACCAGGCTAACTCTGTAGTTGATAAGTTTATGAGCTCTTATATGTTTTAGGGGTGTTGTTTCAGTGTCTGTTTTCATTCCAGCTGCTTAAAAATCAAGGGTCTCTTTTACAGCTCACTTTTAGATTGACTACCTTGAGCAGTTTTGTACTATCTTCAAGCTTTTTCATGTAATTATCTGAATTTTCTGGAAGTTTATAGCTCTGTTGAACACTATGGGTCTCAGAACAGGTCCACGTAGGATTTGTGACAGAAAAAATATTTCATCACATCTGAAAAATGAACATTTAACCTGTTCCCTATCTTTTAATAATAATTAATTCTCAAGAAAATGTTTTTATTTTTCCTTTCTCATGGAGTAACATGAATGTGGGGTCTTGTCTAAAGGGTTTGAAAGACAAAACTTTCAAAAATTTCTCTCAGTACCAAATCCAGCATTGCTTCACAGGGAACCTGGACATTTTCTATAGCATATTTTTCCAGCTTGGAGAAATAAAGTTGCTTAATTGCTGAAGTTAATAGTTTCCCTCCATGATTAACAACTCTTCCAAGTAGTCTATATTCAGATTTCTCCTATAAGCACATCCAAAACAGTCCCAGTTCTTAGGTCCAGCTTTTCTTGGTACCACATTCAGCTGTGGAGACATTATTCCAGGCACAGCACACATAGGAAGCTCAAAAGCCTCACAACAAACCCATTGTTCTGAAGTAAGTTTGTTATGAAATCATACTGTCATCAATGCTGACAGAGGCTGTTTTTTTTCTGAATACTGTGCAAAGTAATGAATCCAGCTATGGACTTGCAAAGTTCCATTATACAGTCACCCAAGGGGCTTCTCCTTGTCCTTGCTGTGCGCACAGAAATGTGCAGTCTAGCAAGTAACTTGTCTGTGACTGCATATTTTATTTTTCCTCTAAACACTGTGCTGTCAAAATGTATCTGTCCTGTCACATAGTGGACCTATGTGTCCAGATATAGCTAAATACCTTTGAATAGGTTAATGATGACTAAAAATTCCATCCTTTTTGAGCTTCCTTGTTTTTTTTTTTTGTTTTGTTTTGTTTTGGTTTTTTGTTTGTTTGTTTGTTTGTTTGTTTGTTTGTTTTGATTGCTTTTGGTAGTGCATGATGTCTTACAGGCACTGCTCACAAATTTAAGCATAGGCAGGCTCACAGTCAGCTGTATTCTTTCATTAGCTGTGGTGGATGTGTTCATTTTTAAGCTGACATGCTCCTACACCTGGGTCTGATGGTTGTTTTCAAGAGAAACCACAGCTTTTGTAGAATCATCCATAAACTATGGTATTCTTTTCCATATCAATAGTCCCAACACATTTGTCCTGTATTCTTTTGGGTGTCATCTCTGTTTAATGTCACTATCTTTAAAGTATTTCTAGTTTTTTAATTGTGATTTTCCTTTGAGATAGTTTCATGACTGGCACATTACAGAAGTTTCATTTTTCTGTATGACCATCTCTGTCTTGATGATCCCCTGAATAGTGGTAACACAGAGAGTGAGGAGGAAAGAAGCTGTCAGCAGATGTGAAATTTTATAGCTCTCAGTTCCCTTTACTTTGTTACATCTTTGGATTGTCAGGAGAGAGATACTACAAAATTGCTACAATGAGTTATACATAGATAAAAAAGATGGGTAAGAAGGAAATACACATCTGTCTCCACTTCTGATTTGAACCAATAGTCTCAAGGTGATTAGCTCTTGCTCCTCATCTTTAGCATTCTGATTCCCTTTCAGCTGTATTTTCTCAAATAAGTAAAGAGTGCTTCCAGACTCTCTAATTTTCAGAGATTTAGTGTGGTTGGTGATATTATCTCAGAAGATTAAGCAGCCAAAGTGCTTTGACTTCGGAAAAGACGGAAATCCTTAGGAATATACACTCACTACAATATTACCAGACTCTTTTTTTTTGTCTTCCCACATTCCCACCTATACACCCAGGCACATGGGTGACTAACTTGCCTTGGTTCTGCTCCTGTTTGTGCTTTCTCCCATTGCAATACTGAGAAAAAGCAAGTGTTAATAATCCTATACTCAGTTCCCACAAATCCTCCCTTCCCTGCCACCCCTCCACAAGGACAGCTTGGTGACAAACCAGAGAGCAGCTGAGCTTTGCAACATGCAGGAAATGTCCTCAGAAATTTAGTGACATACCCTCCGGAGTGCGACAGCAGAACACAGAACCATGAAGATGGCTTTAGAAAGTGTCTGTGAACATCTGCTGCTAAGCCAACCCAGATGCTAGGGCCCCAGTGTCAATTATTCCAGTTTATGCTGTAGTCTGGGCATGTCACATTTCCCATTTGAAAAGGGACCTTCAGTTCCTAAGTGATGTCAGAGTAACAGTAACTTTATGAGCTCAGCCCTGCTTGTTTTTGCCCAAATCTGGAAAAATCGCTGCAGATGGATGAATGATGAAACACTATTTTAGGCAGGGAAAGCAACAATATCACTGTATTGTTTCTAATGTTTGAGTTCTATTTGAAAAGTGTTATAGGTAGCTAGAAACATTTTTTTTTCTTATGTCGTTTCTTATAAATCTCCTGTTTCTGAAAAGGTGCACAGCAAATGCTGCCACTTTCAAACATACCCCATTAGAGAGTTAACTGGAAATTACACATATTTTATAAATCTCTGGTTGTTGTATCTCCTGAATTAGAGGAGGTAATAGAAGGTTTCCTTCTGATTTAGGAATCTTCCTGTGAGAACTCAAATAGGAGTTCCCTTCTAATAACAAATTTGGCCACATTTCTAAGGAAATGGATACCAGAAAAGCCTCACTAAGAATTAAAATACTCTCTCCCCCAAAGCCCTACCACAATGGGCAAAACCAGGGAGAAAAGAGGGAAGAATGAAATAACCATGAAATGTCTCCAAGTGTCAGAGAGGGATTGGTTAGGGGGAGGTATTTCTCATTTATTTATTTGGTTATTTAATACAGTGAGCACTTAGACATACATTTGGCAGTGAAAATACTCTCTGTGGTTGCTTTATGGGACAATTTAGGTGACTTTTTTTTTTCCTGCACAAACTTAAGATCTGCAACTAGTTAAAGCTACACGCAGCATGGGTTGGTAGGAATACAGAAAAAAATATGGGTGTATAACCAGTGTGTTTTGATCATCTCTAATGAAGTAATTATGACTTCACCAGAAAACAATACTTACAAGAATGTGGCACATGTTATAATACATACAAAGGAATTTATTTTCTCAGCCAAAATACACAAATATTTTTTAAAATGTAAGCACTTTTTGGTCTTTGAACTTTCATGTTGGGAATACTATTTCTCAAATGATATTTTAGCACTATGGCTTTGCTGTAGAGCAAAACAGTAAATTTGGTATAGATTTTCTCTTTTGTTATTATGTGGGTGTGAAAGTAAACTTCCTTAATTTGGGGAGGTGAAGGAGTTACCTCCACAGCTCATTTTCTTTCTTAAAATACTCTCAGTAACTTAATATCCTCATCTGTTTTCTGTCAGGTTCTCCAAGTTACTGAGGAAGGAGCCTTGGGAGCTGGTTTGGGATGTGAAGTGCAGGAAATCGTGCAGTTTCCCTATTACTTATATAATGCAAAAGCCAGGATCACTGAAATAGACTAAATAGATTGTCACTCAGACCACATGCTACTTACTAGCAAATTGGCACTGAGCCTCCCCCCAAAAAATCTGTGGTGAAGCAAAGCAGAATCATGTCTCCTTTTTAATGCTACCTGGAAAAAGCGTATCTTACCCATTTTCCCTTTCCTTTCTTTTTTTCTGGTTCAATTTTCTATCTAAAGGATATGACAATATATCTGAATTTCTTGTCATGCCCAGCTTACAGTTCTTGAAGTTTATTTTTCATGTATTTGAAAACATATATCTGTCCAGAGGCTTCCAAAATAGACTTCTGCCTTCCCACCAATATGCAAGTTATTATACTTAGTACATTATATACCTATTACATTAGAGGAACTGTTGTAATGAATATATAATTTAGTGGGGATTTTTCTAGAAGGTTTTTCCTTTGTGACCTTTTCTTAAACTCAGTTCATCTTCTTTTCATCCGTTCTGAAAAATAAACATGAAGTTGTGAGAAAGAATTTGGTGCAAAGTAGTTTAATAACATTATCATCCAAGGCACTGGCTATTTTTAAGACCTGTTGTTTTGTATTTTGCTCTCTCCATCCCTTTCCTCTACAAGTCAGTTCTGGTTGTGTCTGAAAATCACACACTAGGAATGTAATCTATCTTGAAAACAAATGAGGCAAGGGGAAGCTATAGAGAACCTAACAAATCCACCTTGTTGTGTTTTCTATTAAGGCCTTTTTTTTTTGGGTTGTGTGGAAAGTGAGGCATCTAAATTCATATTATGGAACAATGGGATTTGTGTCCTTGTATGAATATTTACATCCTTTCATGCCTGAAGAAAATGAGCTGCATTATGATACAGTTGTTCCCAGCCATGCCACAGGATCACTCCCTTTTACTAAGAGGGTTGTTAAGGCTCACAACTCTGTCCTCATTGCCTCCCCTTCTAAAGAATAGCACTGCTGCTCAGAAAAGTTTCCCTTGCACAGAGGTTTTTTAAAAACAAAATGAAAACAGATGCTGAAGAGTTTGTATTTTCCATGCGATGCTGGTTTTGTTGAGTATCAGCATTAATGTCATAAGCAATAGTGCATTTCAATTGCTTCTATGTTGACAGGGTGTGATTTTGTAATTTGCTGTTCTATACTGAGAAACAGTGTATTTCAATACCATTTTTAGTGTGTAGCTCTTCCTAAAAGACTTGAGACAGACAAGTTGCTGTCTCTGGAGGTCTCAATGCCAGTTACACTCTAAGTTAATGCAGTTGCTTTTGGGCTTTGTTTTTCCAACAAAGTGGTCTCTGAAGGTTTAGGATTAGTAAGGAAAGTAGGAAGAGGGGGATAAGAGAAGACAAGGGTGAAATGTGTTCTCTCTCTGGAGAATGTGTTAAGAGGCAGGACAGTTCTACAGATTTGGCATATTGAGGGTTTATATCATGGGAGAGTAACTCCCCTTTATAAATCACTGTGATTATAAGGAAAACACACATCCTGCTCCTTTATCCAAGGAAGAATAGCCTACATTTGTTTTTCTGCCATAATTATCTTTCCAGATACACTTTTTCTGGCTACATAATGACTTGAAATGTACCCCAACTAGTCTCCATGGTCAAACATTTCAGACTCTTTGTATTTGAATTAAGAAAACAGTAACTGAGACATAAATAATTCTTATTTAGACTTTAAAAAGGGATGAAAACCAAAATATATATGTTAAAACTCCTACATGCTGAAGACAGAGTGGTCATTATTCCCCATTGCTAGGGTGGGTGATGCTTTCAAGACAAGGCTCTTTGAGAACCACCATTGTGGAAACATTGGAAAAGAGGAGGAAGTGTTCTGGAAGCTCATTATCATGAACCAAGCTCAAATATGAGGCTTGCTTTACTTTATTTCAATTCCCTTGCTTCTGTCAAGTCCATATATTTTGTTGTGATTACCCTTTTAGAAAGGAAAATTTAAATTTTGAGCCCACATACTTAGAACATCAGAAAGACTCTGGAAGACAACAAAAAGAAACAATATTCAGCATTTCTGAGGCTCCCCACACCACCTTTCTCCAAGATGCCAATTTTTTCCCCTCTTGGGAATGACTTTTTCAGCCATCTAACCTCTTCTAGTCCTTTAGCCTTCTGGTATGAAGTAAAGCCACAGGATCATACATGGTGCTCTTAAATCACAGACAACTTGACTTGGGAGGCAGGAACAAAACACAGTGCTGAGGGGTTGTTATGATATTGTCCTGTCAGGTTACACCACTAGTTCCTGCTATAACTTTCCAAATCATTTTCAGGATAGTATTTTGTTATAATATAAACTTGAAGCCACAAAAGCATGGTAAGGCCAGATCCTCCAGTGAGAAAAGTTTGCAAGTAATCTGAGTTCTTCTACCCTGAAGTGTCTCTGAGGTAAATTGGGTTGCTATTCTCTTGAATTCACAGAGGTATGATGAGTCCTTTTCCTTTTCCTTTTCCTTTTCCTTTTCCTTTTCCTTTTCCTTTTCCTTTTCCTTTTCCTTTTCCTTTTCCTTTTCCTTTTCCTTTTCCTTTTCCTTCCCCTTCCCCTTCCCCTTCCCCTTCCCCTTCCCCTTTCCTCTTTCTCAAGGGATCAGGCATTCAGAGGTAAATGCTCTCCTTCTGGTTCTGTGAAGAGCTTTTACATTTCAGTGGTCATACCATTGTAACGAGTGAAACCAAGAGACCATCTGGTCCTCTGTTTGATCTCTGGTAATGGCTGGTACCAGATGCTTCAGAGGACAGAGCAGCAGAATCCACAGCTGAATAACCAGACAACAAGAGAAGGGTTTCTTTAGCTCCTGTCAATTAGTGGCTCATTTATGCCTTATAAAGTGAGCATTTTTTATTTCTCATACTTTCTGTTATCTAATAATCTTAGTCTTTAAATTGTTCAGCACTATTTTGGTCTTGGATTCTAGAAATACTGATGGTAGAAATACATTTCTTATCCTGTGCTACCAATTTCAAGGATTTATTTCACCTTTATATTTGGCATTAGAAATAGTCACAGGATACTATGTTTTATGATATAAAGGCAATAGCTACTGCAGGTAAGTTATCAGAAATAAAATAAATTCATTATTTGTTCCAGGGACTATCCTGTACTTAGGCTTGGACTTTGTGTTTCACCCCAGTTCAGTGGGAATTTAGTTTTGTATGGATTAGAGTAGAAACTGGAAAAAAACCTTAATAAATACTAAAGCTGAATTTAGAAGAGACTGCTGTTTGAGTGGGCCTTGCTTTGATGCAGGCCAGACATAATAATATTGAACCCTAACTTATAATTCAGAATTATTGAGTCTAATTAGTACCTCAGATCCCAAAGGCTTTTTGGATCTCATCTGTGTCTAACTGCATGTTTCTGCAGCCTTTGCCATAGCAAAGAGCCATGTTTGTTTGTGCTTCTTGGAGGCTGTACCAACTGCTTAATAATAATAATAATAATTTCTATTTTGCAGGGTTTTGCATTAAGCACAAAATGGATTTATTTCAGTCTGTTACTTCCAACTAATGTGTTGCAATGTGCTGTTGTTGGCAAAGCAATAGGGTGTTCTCAGTCAGAAATGGTTTGTATGTTTTACTTTGTTATTTTTAGTTTTTAATAATATCCTTTGTTTTCCCTTTCATGCCAGAATGGTGAACACTTTTATCTTGTAAGATGAAATTTGATGCAATTATTGGCTCAGACCTGAAAGACTGACCAAGACCTTTAGAGCTGAGTCTCTGTATTACACCCAGGTGATGGAGAGTCAGAGCTGTGCAGCCCAACCAGCCAAAGGGATATTCCATGCCCTATCATGCTCAGCAATAAAAGCTGGGAGAAAGAGGGAAAGGGGATATTTGGAGTTATGGAATCTTGTCCTTCCAAGTAATGTTTATGGGTAATGAACTTGGCTGAAAACCTGCCTGCTGCTGGAAAGTACTGAATGATTCCTTATTTTGCTCTGATTTTTTGTATAAGTTTTGTTTTCTCTGCTGAACTGTCTTTATCTGAACACAGGATTTTCTTCCCTTTTGCCTGTCTCATTCCTCTCCCCCATCCCACCACAGGGGAGTGTGTGAGGATGTGGGGTTTAGCTTCCTACTGGGGTTACTCTGCAACAAACACTTAAAAACTCAAGTATCCTTCCCAAATAGCTACTGACTTCCTTGGATTACCTTTTAAAAACTACACAGACTCCCAAATTCCAGAGGTCTTTCAAATAATTTCTCAGATGTTTTGATCTGCTTGTTTCTACCTTGCCTGTGCTTTATAATTTTATCTTTTCATTTTGCTATTCACAAACAGATCTAACAGTGAAAATTATAGTTTTGGGTTTTTTTTAAAAAAAATAGTATCAGAGAAAGAAAGGTTCAAAAATCAGATCTGCCATTTAGCCAGAAAAGGACGGTGAAGAATTAATTAATATATGGGAAGAGGATGCAATAGAACATGATTTCACTTCAAAGGGCACAGAACCAGCACATTTATGACAGATTTAATTTGCAGCTACTTCAAGGAGTACAGCATAATAGACAATCTTATGCACAAATTGAGAAATAGTGCAAAAGGCATTGAAGTTAATTGCAAAGTTGTGAGGTGTCATTTTGTCCAGTCTGTAGGAAAGTTAGTGAAGTCAAACAGCTGTGAAGTCTCTGCTGCTTCATGGCAGAGTCGTGATTGATTTGACTTCATATAGAACCACGTGTATCCCTAGATGAAAAATTCATGTGCACTCTAGAAAATCATCATCAGTCTTTCAGACAGGCTTAATGTGCAATCTGCTGTATTGGTATGGATGCAAATTTAGCAGGTTTGAGAGGCTTGTGGTGTACAAGTGTAGATGCAGATTGGTTCCTAGGTAATTAAACATGCAAATGCTGCCTCAGCTCAGTTAGAAGGTAGTGTCTAGGTACAGTTCTTTCAAGCCTTGCATAACATGGGTATTTTAGACTATGTCATCTGTTAGGAGTCATCCAGATTACACAGAAATGCTAAAGAAATAAGATATTTTCCTTTTACTGAAGACAAAATTACTGTTGTTTTCAGCTCAGCCTGGTGAAAATGTATCAGCAATTTTTATGAATCACTGCAAGTAGTAGAGGGGAGGGGAAGAAATGAGTAAAAAGTAATCTTTCCAGCATGAATATTTACTGCAGCATGAAAAGACATTTATTCTCATTGTGATTAACTTCAAGGAATCCTTTGACAGTAAAAAAGCCAATGACAAACTGGCACAGGGAAGGGATGATTGAAAGGGAGAGGTTTTCAATATACACATAACTTTAAGCATGGCCTCAAGTCACCAGATGGCTCAAGGGATTAGCAATGCTATATAGTCTTTTCACCTTCTCCTGTCCCCTCCCCTTCAAGCAACAGGTTCAAATATTCAAGTAAGCAGCATAAGCATCCAGACAGACACAACTCTGATGATCTTTATCTATAACAGGCAGTGTAGGAAAAGTGGTCACTGCCTAGTAGTGTTACCTCTGTGAGAAGAATTATATGCTAGGGATGCGTTAGTGTTTGTTTTCATTTGTGTTAAATTGAAATATTCCCTTTGAAATGTTTCAGTTTATTTTCGGGCCCTTTCAAAAACTTCATTATGTTTACAGTAATTTTGTGAATTTTTAAAAGAAGCACCATTCTGGAAAGAAGCAGTGTAGTTTTAAACCTGTTAAAAATCCCACAGTCGTTTGATTCAATTGGGAAAGGATCAGATGTGAACTACAAATCGTTGAACACACAGAAGGGATTTGATTCTGATTCTTAATTTTCAGTATACCATGTTCTGTCACAGACATTTTGATGAATTTTGCCTCTGATCATATTGTTTTCTTAGGGGAACACATGCATATACCATAGAAGTATGATCATGACTGTAAGTAAGTGAAAATCCTTTAGAAAGTCTTGGTCAACTACACTTTACTTTAGACAGTTTTTTAATTAAGGCATCAGATGAGAAATTGTGGGGTAAAAGCTGTTGAGGAGTTATATTTTCCTCTATGTTTGTAATGCTTGCCTTGTAAAAAGTACTTTAACCCTTGTAATGAGAACTAGAGGCTATGTTTCAACAGCATGAAAATCAATAACCAAAAATCATGTAGCCTATTCTATCATTTAAGTTAACAGTACTGATTAAAGTGAAAACTAAAAAGGACCGAAAAAAAATCCAGACAACTAAGGACAGAGAAAAAGGTAAGGCAAAAAGCCACTGAGGTTTGTGTATAAATGTAACCCAGAATACTGTACCATTTATTCTTGTGTGACACTCCTTTAATTTAAAAAGTATTTGTCTATTTTGAATTTTAGGCTGTTCATTGCTAAATTTTAGCTACAGGCCTAAATTGCTTTCTTTTCTTCAAGAGAATTAACAATTTACCCTCTGCAAGACAAATGCAGAAGAATAAAAACTTGTGAATTTAATGACCTGATTTTGTGCTGCAGCTTTTATAAAATTCTACTTTTCTCCTTTTGCTCAGTTACTTGCCTTCTGATGCCTATTTTTGAAGCTAGCTGCAGTACAGTGTATGATTTATAATTCAGATTCTAAAACATTTATTTTCTTATATGTTCAGGCAATTTCTTTGTGTTATATCAAAGTTTATTTTGTAAATCTTGACCTTTCAAGATTATATATTGGCCCCACTGATGTCCCTGTCAAGGTTGTTTTGGACTTGAAAAGAGGGCAGATTACTCTCAAGGATGCTGTTTTGGTAAGGCTGCAATGCTCCTAGGGAGCCCCTATATTCAGATTAGATCCATATCACCTGGGATTTCACTCTGAACCTTTGGTTGTTTCTCTTTCTAGCACATGCTACTGGTACCTCTCAGATAACAGTACCTATTCATCAGCTGTGCTGTGATATTTGGGTACACCAGTAAGTGTAAAGGACAAAGCTTGAGCTGTAGGTCCTTATTGACTCCATTTAAGTCACAACCTGATACAGTTCCATTTATGGCTTAGTGCAATTCAGTGCCCTCCTTCCTTCTGCCACTGATGGAAGTGGTGTGATTGCAGATTACGGGGCAGACAGATGTTAGTTTGAGATGGGCACAGACTGGCAAGTCTCCAAAACCATGGGACCCTTTGCCACCCCTCTCTACTTAACCACAGCCCATATTCTCTAGAGTCAAGGTCCTTCTCTTTTCTTGTACTATATAGGAACATGGAGAACAAGGAAGAAGACTTCTCTGTCCTTTGCTCATTTATATTTCGGCTGTCCCATTTATATTAAACAAAACCAGAGAAGACAATAATGCTCCACTTGAACAACAGTCCCTGATTCTGCTAGGAACCTTCAATAAATAATTGCTTTGTGCATAAAGAAATCATTAGATTGAATGTCTTCATGGAAGAGAAGTTCAAAACAATGTGACAGCCATCACTGAGCAAGTTCAATACTGAATAAGCAAATGGTTTTGCTCAGATTCTCTTTACTTATAAGGTCTTGCCATTATCATGATAACTAATGAACCTAGAAGAAAAGCACCAGGAAAATAAATAGCGTGATGTAAGCTAATCTTGAACACAGTTTGGCTTCTGGAAGCAGGAATGTCAGTCTGAACTGAATGTTCAACAAGGTCTGCCCAGCAAATCACCAAGCACTCCACAAGTTCACAGCAATTCACCTGAGAATAAGGGTTCACATCTCAATAATCTTCTTCTGAGATGCTTTTTCATTTTGTATTTATCTCATTTTCTGCCATTTAATACTTTATAAATAACATACTATCTTGTTTTTTCTTTTAGAACTTTGCTTTGTAATCTCCCTTGGAACTTCCTGGATGTTTTCTCTATTAAATATCCAGTGCATTGTGATACCATCACACCTCTTACAGCATGAATTTCAGTACACTTGCAAACTTAACAGCTTTATAGTGCAATTACTGTGAAGTTTTTGGCAGGAATATGAGCCTGCATTTCTTATTTGGGCAAAACTTCTATAAGTTAACGAGTTAATCAGCAGAGAAAAATCATGCTGACATTGAATGCATAAAGTTTGCTTTGTGTTTATATATTGCTTCATAAAACTTGATCACACACTGGTACAGTGAGAGTCATCAGCCTTAAGCTTCAGGGGCTTTTAGCATCTTCTGCTTTCCCTGGTTATCATGGGCTTCTTCTGACTCTCTAAAGGACATGCATCATTTTATATCAGCTAAAGTTTCAATTCAAATTACAATGGGGGTTGGTCTATTGGTCTTCAATCATTTTAGCCTAGCTGCAGAACTAAACAGAACTAAACTATCTAAACAGAAATTTACTGTAGTCACAGTATTTCTACATGAACTGTTTATTGAAGTGCAGAATGTATAGCTATGGACTCTAACCCTGGACAAGAAAAAGTAAGGCATAAATGCTTTTTGGTAAAATACACTTTTTAGTCATTCTCTGAGTGCTGTCAGTATTGTTTAAAAATATTTGAGGCACAAAATTTGTTTTAAAGGAAAAAGTCCCTAAAAATCTAAAGACTGTAAAGTTCAGATCCTCAAGTTCAGTGCCAATATCCTCTGTGCTAGACCTATTTTGAAACTGGGGAGTTTTGGACAATTTTACAGTTGTTCTCATATTACAATAAAATACAAACCAGACTCTAGAAATGTGCATGTGTTATTGTTAGCCTGTCCTTCAGCTCTGGCCTCATAAAATAAATTCAAAACTGCAGCTTTCCAGCGGAAAAGCTCTCAGACCCCTCACTGTTCAGGGCCATGTGAGATGAAATGGAGGTGGGAGGACCATCCTTTTCTGAGGTGGGCACAGGCCATGTAAACAGATGTGGCTGGGCTGAATGGGGAGCCTGAATGGTGACATTGTTCCCTGCCTTCTTGAGCTCCCTCCCTCCCTCCCAGCAGGGACACGGCACAAGTCCCGCTCCCAAGATGAGAGCTTAAACTCTGCCTGTTACAATTCAAGAAACCAGGACTGCACTGAAGTTTTAAGACTATCAAATATCATGAATGCTCACTCACCTCCCCAGAGTTATTCCAGAGGCATTTCTGAGCAGTTTATAGGAGTTTTTTTCCCAACACATGGCACAATAAATTTTAAAAAGACACTTTCAAAGTTTTTTCCACTGGGACTTCTACATTTCATAATTCATTGTAGTTTATTTTTGAAAGTTGTCTGTGACATGTGATGAACATATAAACAGTATCTTTAATATATACACATATATAATGCTGTTCAATAGTTATACATCAAGTGCATTCCAAGAAGAAGACTCAGGAAATACTATAAACATATTTTACACAATTACATATGTTAAAGTAAAAATCTTCTAAACTAAACTTCTAAGCTGATTGTAGGGACACAATTCAACAATGTTGATAGAAGTTCATCTTTTTAACCTCCATGCTGCTGCTGAGTTTCTATACACATGTTCATGGATTTATTTCATTGGGAGCTGTTATTGTGGAATACTTGTAAAGGTCACATATACCAGCATTTGGAAGCTTGCCCAGGTTGCTTT
The DNA here is from genome assembly GCA_020086605.1 of Lanius collurio. Lineage (NCBI taxonomy): Eukaryota > Metazoa > Chordata > Aves > Passeriformes > Laniidae > Lanius > Lanius collurio. The sequence continues at coordinate 735,276 of JACBWW010000038.1, read as the reverse complement.
AAGTAACCGCAGGGACAGAGAGTTGTGGGATTTCTGAGGCCTTTGTAGGGAAGAGGCAGAAACAATAACGCAATTCTAGTTTAAGTTTAGTTTATTTTATGGAGATAAAACAACACAGTTGTCCCCAGTTACATTCCGAAACTGAAGCTATTAATGAAATAAATGAAACTTATAAACTGAAGTTATTAATGAAATATTTAAGTTCAGTAACTTGTTATTCATTAAATACACACTGTTGCATTCTGCTGCACGGGAGTGGTGGTTTTTTCCTCCCCCCTCATAGTGATAAAAGTTTGTAATCTGTGTATTTCCCATGTGTAAATTCTACCATTGTGCCAACTGTGTGTGTGAAGGTCAAGAATGCATTTTATAGGGATTTCTGTGAAATGAAGCATGCCAAACATCATCTAAACAGAAAATGAGAAAGGGAAACAGAAGGAAGAAGGTAAAGGAATGTATGCTTTGTAAGTGCCAGTTTGCATTTCTTTCATAGTCAAAAATTAAGTGTAATTCCTCTATAACAGCTCAAAGGGCACACATAATCATAGGTCTAGCTAATTTTCTGACCCCACAGCAATTTTTTGTATCAGCAGCATCTCGAGGAAGCAAAATGAACCCAACAGTGTGCTTTAAACAGTATTTCAGGGTCACCTTGCCAGTGTCCAATTTGCAGTTCTGCTGTGAATCTGCCAGCATAGGCAATGTACAGGAGTGCTCAATACCTTTTTTTGGCAGCGATAGGACTTGCTTGTTTATTTTTTGGCACACTATTAAAGTCTAGTTTGTTGTGGCTATTTTTTTCTTTCAGTAGTATGATTCTATCTCAAAAAATAGTGAGAGGGAGTAAATAAGGTGGCTTGATTTAATTTCTTGTTCTGCCACACACTCTGTGTTTCGTGTCATTAATAGATCTAATAGGATTTTGGCATGAAACCAAAGAAGAGGAAGGATGAAGGGATGAGCTGAAGAGAGAGCTGGTGCCTTTCTCTACCCAAAAGTGATGTCAGGCCTATCAGCCTTCTCTTTAGTCCTCCCTGACAGAGCTGGAGGCATTTCTCTATACATGAGTGTGTCTCATGCATTCATGAGGCTTTTTGACACCACAGCCTCTTTTGTTATGAGATAGATCACAGCTCTGCCCTTCTCCCAGCTGCCATATGGTGCAGTGGAAAGGAGCTTTCAAAGGGAGAGCAGAACTGAGGAGCTGAGGCAGGGAGAAGAAAGCAATCGAACAACAGCAGATGAGATTGATTTATTTTCGCAGTGAAGGGGGCAAGTTACTCTGACTGGTGGAGAGAGGGGGGTGCCTTGAAATAGAAAACTGTTTCCAGAGCAGACAAACACTCTGTTGGGATGATAGCCATGTTGTGCTTGTTCTGCAGGCACAGAGCTTGAAAATAAGCATACACATTTTTCTTATCTTAGTAATGCTGGCTGGGAAAAGCTGAGAAAGACTTACAGCCCTGGTGCCTCAGCACAGGATCTCAGCTGCCTCAGCCTGGCTTAGATTTTACATTTCTCTGAGAGGGAAATCTCTCTGCCCTACCATGTGTGCATAACTGTCAAGCTTTAGTCTGACAATATTAGAAGTTTTCAAAAAAAAAAATCTGTCTCCACCCTGGTGTTTGGAGAAGACTGTTTAAAGGAAAACATCAGATGATAAATTCTTCTGTCTGTTCAGTGAGTGCAAATGCACAAAAATCAACTGAGTTTTTTCAGATTTATAGGTCGTTACCTTGTTTTACCAAGGTGACTTACTCTATTAAAAAGGAATAATTAACCGACTCAGATTTACTATGTGCTATTTTTCCCATCTTTTACTTCATTCAGTTTCAAAAGGAAGTGTTTCATACCTGCCTGCAGCCACTTTGACTTCCAGATTTGTTGACCAAATATTTCAACATGAAAAAGAAAAGCAAAAATTATGCATGTGTGCCTTAATCAAAAAAATTTCTGATTGAGATTTCTTAAATTGTGTGGCAAATTGGACTTTGATCTAGATGTCAGCATAGATCAGAAAAATACATGTAAGGACACACTTCTCAAAATTTAGAAAAAAATCTGAAAAAGCTGATTGGAATTGCAGATTTTATTCCCAGAAGAATTATTAAATCTGTGTAATTATTTTCATATCCCTGTGGACTGAACTAAATTATGCAGAATGTACAGAAAGGGAATCAACTATATCACTTGGAAATTTCGAAGTGTTTTGTTCTAAATACATTTAAGGCCATTTTAGGTCTCCTGAACTGCTTCAAGAGAGTTGTGGGAATTACAATTCAAGGGACATGTGAGAGGACTGGGGAGATCAAAGATAGAGACCATTTCCACAGGAAGGGAGGATACATGGACAGAAGAGGCAATAAGAGGGATGTGGTACAAGTTTTAAAAAAATCATGCTTGGCGCAGTAACTAGGGAACCATTATTCACTATTTCTCAATTAAATGACTGGAAGACAACCAACACCAATTTAAAATAAAAGTTCTGAAATGAACCAAGTAAACCCTTTCTTCTCCCTGTGCATGATTAAATCCAAGATTTCACTGCTACTGTAAATTCTGAAGGCCAAAAGTATAAATGAGTTTAAACAAATTCATTTGAAGAAGAATAAAGTTGATATTACAGTGCTTCAGATGCAAACTGTAGCTCAGGAAGTAATAGAAATGGGACAACATGTCAGAAGAAGCAATTAATTTCTAATTTTCTTGTATCTTCTTACCTCTTCTACTGACCACTGCAAAAGCCCAAATGTATATGAAGCTAACATTTTATCTGCCCCAATATAATTTTTCTTTTGTTCTTAGAAACTATTTATCACTTCCAGTAAGCTGGGCTCTGTAATTACTCTGTTTACCCAGTTGGGTACCATTCATATGTTTAATTCTGTAGTTCATTTTTGAGGTCTAACTGGAGGGAAGATATTGAAGTATTTGGGAGATACATCCCAGCAGAGACAAGGAAAACTATCTCAAAGGGGAATACTCCAGTCCACATCCCATGAGACAATAAGGGAAGCTCAAGTGGATCCTGAAAGTGACTCTAAACAAAATAATACTTTTCTAAAAAATGAACTTCTTGACTTGGATTTGACATAAGATTATGTTTAAAACTGACAAATTTGTTTTTAATTAAAAAAAAAAAAAGAAAAATACAGCTTTTGTTACAGATAATCTTATATAAAGATTGGTGTTTCCATTTCCCAAATTGTGCTGCTTAAGTTCATTTATTGACTATTGCAGATGGCAACAGAGCTGTTGGGATAGATCACACAGGTCCACTGAAACATAATACTTGGTGTGGAGAAACAGGACTGTCCTTTCACACTATTCCCTGGTCAGAGGAGGTGGAAAAATGCCAGTCTGAATTCCATTGGCTTGGACTCAGCAGTGCCTTTGAGTAAGAGTCAGCAAAGCTTGTTTTAAGTTAATGACGGTGCTACACACAGTCCTCATGGAGAACATATGCAAGGATCACATTCCTCTTTTATGCATGTCAGCCCTTGAGAAAAATAGAAGGAGATGAATAAAACCATTTCACCAAGATTATTTCTGAGAATTTTTAAATGAGTCACCCAAGTTTCATATCTTTCATAATTTAAATTATCTGTATAATTGTGTTTTTCCTTCTGCAAATAAAAACATATGCAAGTGAATGAAGGAAAGGAAAATAATATTTTTGTGAGCAAGTGGTGGTCACAAAAGAACTATTGTGTTACTTGATATTGCACTTTTTTCTCTTTATTTGTCCTCACTAGGAATAATTCATATTGATATATTCATAATATCAAGTGAAAAGACACTGCCATTACTAATCATCTTAAAAAATACTGCTGCTTTTTGAAAAATGAAAAGCAGCATTTAGAACAAATTCTAACTCTGCATTGTAAAGCACTGTTAGTCACAACTATATTTATTCACTATTCTTCTTCTCTAGGTATTCTTACAGTAGCAAGAGAAAGACAATTTAATGCAAAAGAACAGAGAGGTAAGTTTTTTTTTTTCTTTTTTTCTTATTATTATTGTCATTGTTTTGATTAATAAGACAACGTAAGAAATGAAGAAATGCTCTGCTGGGTGAGACTAGTGGCTTACCTTCCAGAAATGCTATAGGGAAGGACATGTGAGCTTTTGCACTTCCAGCAGCCCAGCCCCTTGGCCCCTGGACATCCAGAATTGTGGCACTATCTGGTTTAGGAGTAGGCAAGTGTGTACCCCCTTTTAGTCTACTTGATGACCTGTTGACCATGAGTTCATCTAATCCTTAACCTGCTGATACCTCTAGACAGGAAATAGGAAATATCCATAACTAATGTGAAAGAGCACATCCTTGTCATGTTTAAATCAATGTTTTACAACGCATAGGGAATTTTTTATTAAAATACACCATTTATTATGTCTTATGGGATCACAGAATTTTACCAAATAGCTCTTGGTTTCCACATAGGATTTAAACAAACTAGCATAATTTGTGATATTCAAATAGATTTAAAATTCATTTTAAGATATAACATATATAACTATGAGTTTAATCATCTCAATAATACCAAGTACAATTAAAAAAAACAGAAAATGAAGTGTTTATAAGTTTAATTGAAGAGAGTTGAAGCACTTAGCACCTTGCTATATTCTAAGTAAACTGCCTATACACTGTCATATGGTCAAGAACTCTGAGACGCTAGTGAAGTGAAATGTTCTTAACAAGGTCAAGCAAATTATTTAAGAGTTTGATTTTCACAAGGACTCAGTCTCAAGTATAGATTAGAAGAATGAATACAAATTGCAATTCCTTTTGACAGATGTCGTTGTTCCTAAAATTAGGCTCTATGTATTATATTAGGGCTACCTGCTAAAACTTCCTTATTCTTATAGGCAGAGAAGGAACTAGAAACTTGGTGCTTCAAGGGTAGGTAAAGCATGTTAATTCATGAAATGTTTCATCAGCCTCACAATATTCCCAGTGTGCCTTGCTTGTGAGTCCATATTGCAAACCTACAGTAATTGTATTGCATGGGGGTAGTTTTGCCCAGTTTTTAAAAAAAGGATGCTAAAGCATCAAAGATATCTTGCTTCAGGTATCACAGCTACAGAGAATCCTTGAGGTCATGTGATCCGGACTAATATTTATCCCTGCATAAAGATATGACATCTATCTTGATTTTCACTGAATACAGAAATTTAGAAAATCATTTGACAGGACATTAGACAAGAATTGCTCTACTCAGGCATCTCAGCCTGTAATTCCGAGTAGCACAGAAGTGTCAAACCACATTTGATTTCTGTTTCTGTTATTCATGTATGGTTTTGACAATGAAGGCATTATTCAAGTGTTCAGATTTGTTCAAGTACCTCAATTAGGCACCTCATCACTTTACAAAAATTATGTCCTGTCAACAACAGCAATGACAGCAAGAAGTATGGGATATCTGTAGAAAGAGATGCATATTATATGTTTAAACATAATACTTAGAGCCTGTGGTAATTATTGTTTTGCTTTTTTTTAGGGAAGTTAACTGAGAGCAATCATTGTACCTTGAGAGCCTTGCAGACTCTAGGTAGGTCATTCCTACAGTTTGGAAGTGGAATTGTTCTTGAGTCTTGCCTGGCATAAGAGGATTTTGGGAGAAAGGTTTCTCATTGATGATACTGAGAGGAAACAGCTGCTCAGAAAGGATGAGGCAGCTTCTACTTCATCAAAGAAACCTTTGAAAGCTATGACTAACAGTACCAAAAACTTACATTTGGAAATGCATACACAACAAAGTTGCAAGCTTTTTTTACATTGAATGGAAGATTTTTTTAATGTATCACCTATTGCTACAAGTCCTTTTCATTTTAGCAGCATTGAGCAAGACTGAAGTAAATAGCTCAGATACTGCGTAGCTAAACCAATACAGTAAATTCCTGGGAGAGCAGTATCCCACAACTAGCTATTCCTATGCTTTGAGGAAAACATCCTTTTCATTTTTTACCCAAAATTTCCAATAGCAAGATGAATCTAATTTACAGGCATAGAAAAAAGTGCCTAAACTAGCACTATTAAGAAATTATGCTTATAAAGGCTGAGCAGAACTCTGCTCTCCAACTAAAAAAATTGCTTTCATTTTGAATATAATATTTTTTGATAGTAAGGAAATGGATCAATAGAATACAAGCAGAATGCTTAAAAGAATCTTAGGTATTCTTTATGTGGAAAATAAAACTTTCTTATGTAAAAATTCTTATTCCTGAGTTAAGGCATTACCAAAACTGAGTAATGCAGGTTATGCTTGGTACGGAAGCAGAAGAAATCAGTAGAAATCATGGTTTAACATTAAGTCATTCTTAAAAATAATTTTTTTTTTTTTTTTTTTTTTAAGACATTGTATAGAACCAGCTAATTCCTTTCATTGGAAACTCCTGGGTTCTCTGCAGCTTTTGTTCCAAGCAGCCTCTTACTTGACCTTACTAACTTAAGTTACAAAATTTTGCTATGTACAGACCTTCATAAGTATCGTAGTGTTGCAGTTAATTAAAAAAAAAAAAAAAGAAAAAGACAATATCTGTGTTCCTTACTTCTGAAATTGTCCAATGCTTTTACCCACAAAATATCTTCAAAGAAAATGGTACTGTTTTTGTCCATGGCATTGCACATGCTGAGGTACGTGGTATCCTGAACTGTGTGGGCTGGGAAGGAAAGAACATAGGGAAAGACTACCTTTCATATTTAATGCCCAATAGATGTTAGTGCATTAAACAATTACTTTGTGTCCAGTTTCATTACTCATTCTGCTCTCTGCATCATATTTCACTGATCTCTCATAAGCTGGTAGTGTACTTTGGTTTGCTATCAAGATTTTTAACTTTCTGCCAGGTGTTTTCTACTACCTTCTGGAAAAAAAAAAATCCAACCTCAAACGTAAGTCTTGTCATTTTGTCCCCAAGTTGAGCTCAGGTCAGTGGCATACATTTCTACAGCCTTGAAAGATGCTGTAATTCCTTAAACAAAAACAAACATTAGTGGAAACCATATTTGCACAGATAGCTATAAAGTAAAAAAAAAACAATACAAACCCATTTAATTACCGAATACAGTATAATCAGTATAATAAGGATATTCAGTCTCTGAACAGAAACACATTTCTTCTGGTATTTCAACCCTACAACATATTGAAGAATCCCTGTGGCCAAATGAAGTAAGATGAAAAAATCCAATTTAATGAGAAGCAGGATATTATCCTGTTCGTCACTTTTATGGTTTCTCATGCCTTCTGATGTTAAAGCTGGATCATATAGCTCTTTCGTCACACAATAAGTAAGTAAACACTGAATTGCCCCTCTTCCTGTCCCTGCTCCTTCCTCTCTGACCCTCAGAGTAACAGTATAACGAGCAAAAGAAAGGGAAAAAAGATTACTTACATGTGCTAGGATTTAGCTTCTGGCAAGAGACACTATAAGGAATTCATTTCCTGGCACATAATTCACATGTCCAGTCCTCCCTCCCACTCCTTTTCTTTCTCCCACCCTTCCCCCTTGTTCCCTCTCCAAGCTGTCTTCTCACTCTGCATTGCTTGCTGCAACTTCCTGCCGTATGTTTGCTTTCTATTTTCATATCCATGGGAAAGGAATCTGCTGTAGCACCAGGCTGCTCTCCTGCCTGTGCCCATGCCGGCTGTTGCTGCCACCTTTAGTTTAGGCCACAGGTATTTGGACTCCATTAAGTGATAGTTAAGCCATCCAGCAAATGAGAGTCATTAAATTTTAGCTGAGTCAGCTGGAGAAATTTTCTCTTCTCTTTGAGGTTTTCACTTTCTGCTAGCAAGCTCCGGACAAAATAAAATAATTTTCAATTTTAAATATTTAATCTAAATCCTGGTTTAGGGTTTTATTTTTGGGGAAAAGAGTTATGTCCCTCTTGCTCATTAAAGGGCTCTGTTGTGTATCTTTGATGCTGCTTTGGGCAGCTCTGCTACTTTGATCCTCTTAGAAACAGGCTCATTACAACATCCACCTCACAAGTAACACTTCAAAGCTTTGCAAAGGACAAAGGGAGGAATTTAGAAACAGAGCCAAGTGGCTCTCAAGTATCTCGACTAAATTAACTTTTCATTAAATGTTACTGGCCCAGTTGCAATTTTGAGAGGAGGAAACAAAGCAGTAACTCTATGTGCTTCTTTCATGCATTTTATATCAAATTAATAAATTCACTTGAAATCTTCTCGGACTATCTGCCATAGTGTCTGCTAAAGAAAGCAGATACCACAGTGTCGTATCAAAGTCAGCAGTTGCTCTGGAGATGTTAAAAAGGCAGATTGACGCTGTCAATTGACTTGATTGATATTGTTCAGAATGCTAGAGCCAATATTAATCAACCAGTGAGATTAACAGAGGAAATAGGTAGTTCTCAAAATAATTATCTCCAAAAAGAACAGTAACCACATTCATCTTCAACATATTCGGAGCTATCCTTGCTGTAATGAGTAGTATTACTGGTCATTCTCCAGCCTAAATTTATTACTTCTGACATGTTTGACTTAGTACTTCAGTCAGGAGGTCATTGTCGTCACAATATGCTATTTTCACTATGTGCTTTCAGCACAAATTGCAGTGCAGTGCTGTTAACACAAGCTTCTTAAGCACTCCTGTCCCAGTGAAGCTACAATGGCAATTAGAAAGCTCAGCCATACCCTGAGTGTCACAGTCATGCTGCCTAGCAGAAGTGGTCAAACCAGTTTAGCTCTGGTGGGTGACTGTGAGCCCAGTTTATATTGCCATAATCCCTGCCATGAGAAGGGTTTCTACTTATGAAACATCAGATGACCCTGGTTTAGGTGATAATGATTCCTGACATAAACCCTTTGCATGTGCTGTAAGTCAAATGCAGGTGCCATTCATTACAGACTTTGAAAATCTCTATGTTGATCTCTCTCAAAGACAACAGAAAGACAAGATCTCTTGAAAATTACTATTTTATTGTTTATTCTATTTATTCTGCCTTTTGAATCCTTTACCAGAAGGTTTTTCCGAACAAATCAGAGTACCATTTTCTGAGATCCCACTAAAATAATCTAATCCTATCAATACTTTGTTAGGCTTGAGACGTTATTAATTCAGAAAATTTTCCTTTAACCAACAGGTGTTTTACAGTACAGTGTTGCAATGCAAGGTGTGCTTCTGCTTTGAAAGTGTAGTAAGAGCATTACAGAAAAAAATCACCAGGAAGCCTGCACCTCTTAGGTGGAGGGTGGAGTTGACTGCCATTTATCAGGCCTAGACCATGTCCATTTTATACTTCATTGCTCCAGAAGAACTGGCATAGTATCTTGCTCGCATTTATTTCTACTCTGTCTTACTAGCAATCCTTAAAATGTACTTATGGGCCTCCCTGAACCATTAATTTCCTTTTTGCAGAGAGTTATCAGTGAATATAATCTATGAACTATGATTTTACTAGGGGAAAAAAAAGAGATAGTGCTTTATAAACTTTTGATAATATACAAAATGTCTTTGAAAACAAAATCAGATTTTATACTCATTTGGTCTGCTGGCATGTATTACTTTGTGAATGAATTCGGTGCTAATATAATTTCAACCTCTTTGTCTTGATTCAACAGCACTTCCAGGAGTCTTCTGGGAAAACAGAGAAAGGAAATACAACTTGGATAGGTCTCTAACATGGATGAATTTTAGGTACAGCGTTTGAGGACCAACAATGAAGCTGGTAATTGACTTATTCATTCCACTTAGGAATCTACTTCCCAGCCACTCTGGCCCATATCAACTTACTCAAATGAAAGATATGGTGACTACCTGCTTCAATTTTTGTGAATGATTTGTTTTCTGCTGTTAATTTGATAAATTGGACATTAAGTATATGTTTCACTTCCTTGTCAATATGTCCTGGAGCTGAAGCATTTTCCTGGAGGTTACTGTGGGCTAGAGATGGAGAGGTGCTGCTGTTTTGGACCCTGGAGAGTTTCATGCTGTCCTGGACATGGAGCCTCAGCATCATACTTTATTCTTCTCCTCTATTTTTCTTTTTAATGTAAGCCAAGGAGGCCTAATTTCTAATTGATCAAAACCTTCCATCCAGAAGGCCACTTAACCTTTGCACTTCAGTGACAAGTCTGGAGAATCTACTTGGCACAGCAGAACCCATGCTGGAGGTTAGGAGTGTAAGAGTGCAGATACCTGCAGTGTGACTTATGTCTTCATATATGTATAATTTATGATCCTGCATGCTGGGTAAACAAGAAGTCCTATATTTGTCCATGTCAGATTTGCTTTGAACATTAATACCTGCCCTGTCTAGAACACAAGGCATCTGTATAGAGAGATTAATGTTTTGCAGTATAGCAGAAATGTGCACTGTATGCTGCATGAACTCTGAGATCAAATCTTTCTTTCAGGAGAGTGGTCTTTAGGTAGAGAAGCACTTTGCTGTTTCTACTGAACATGACCTCTGAAGCAATTTCCCAAAGTAAAGATCAGGTTATACTACAGTTTCCTAAAATTTTCCCACTTTTATTCTCTTACTAGCCACAGAGCTTTTGGGCACTGATAGCAAATCCCAACAGCAATATTTTCTCTACCAGCATATCAGTGACAGAGCCAAACGGTGACAAATAGAGTCCTTTCATATATGCAGTCATTCCTCACTATTTCATTCACATTTCTGTTAGCATGGGGATGCTGTCAACATTGTGATTTTCAAATAGCAGGGCACTAACACAGTGGTTGTTATGACCTTCTTTTCTGTTGAGAGGTATTTATTTCCCTGACTGTGCTAGGCAAAGCTGGAAATTTTGAGATATTCTGAAATATTCTTCCACTTGTGAACTGACCTTTGCCACTTCAGTCTCTAAACTTATGGTGTATCAATTGACAAGAAACTCAGAAGTGTTTGAACAGAATACTTGCTGACTGACAAGTTACCTTAAGGAAATAAACTTCTGTAACCAAACTCCCGGAAAAAGCTCTTTTAGGGCAGTTGGAGCTTTACTGTCCTGATGCTGTGCATATTCCACTGAGGGTGATTCTTTCAAAGTTATATCCTGCTCTAAATTTCTCACCTTTTTAAACACAGTGGATCTTTAGGCAATGAAATACTGGTTTCTATTCACATCTGAGTTCTTCTCAGTTCTTTCCCCCAAAGTAGATCCTAATCCATAATTCAGTTTCCTTTTAATATCTGCTTCAGGCATATCTTAATGAAGAAATAGACTGAATTTTACACAGTTGTTAGCATACCCAATGGAACATCCATGCCAAGTATATGAGGAAAGCCAAATTTTGCTGATCATTTTAGCTGGCTCATAAGGTTTAACATCTCTCTGCCATGTTCAAGCAAATAAGATTTTCTTTGGAAATTCTAGGGCTCATATTTCCCTATCTATTCCATTTTCCTACTTCTCTATTTCACTGTCAACTGAAAAATATCCTAACAGAACAAATCACACTGTGTTTCAAAACCTGCTTACTAGAAATCCTGGTTTAGTTCTTGCACAATTTATTCTATCCTATTTTGAGCTATGTATCAGCCTCTCTAACAGATCTAAAACCAGCCAGTAGTGGTGTATATGGCATTATTCACAAATCCCTTGATTTGGTCAGAAACTAGATCACATGAGTTTTTAAAAACTATTCTATTTGCAGCTGCTGTCCATCCCCTGCCCTTTAGTCCCTCTTCTAAAGCTGGGTAGTTTCTTCAGATACGAGGGCTTTACTTGTGAAGCACCCTTACCAGCACTATGAGCACATCTAATTCATCATGCAGTGTCCTGGAATGTCATCCTTCTACAGCTTATAAATACATTTCTATTTTTAAAGTAACTTAATAATTCCTTATAAGGCAAAATCAAATCCTGACACATTTCTCAAAATTGTGACAAATCTCTGGGAAACTGTTGCTTAACTGCACTTTTCAGTTCATAGTAAGTTTCTCTCTCAAAATCTTAGGTTTATCAGCTTATGCAATTTTCAAAAGCTAAAATGAATACATAGTGATAGGTATATATTAATGAACTTGGGCTGCTTTCTCATGGGAATCTTGTTTATCTATTTGTTTACTTTCTGCGTTTAAAAAAAAACCACTTGTTTTTATCAGGGAAGCTAAGAAATCAGAGAAAATTGTAAAAGACAAATAATGGAAAGGACTGACAAAATAGAACTGGAGGGAAAGGAATGTGCTAGGCTTATTTCTGCTTTTAGTTGCAGCTAGTCCTCATTTTACCCAAAAACTCATGGGGATCTTCATTCCCTTCTTCCTTTATGGCAGAAATAAAACCCAATGACCTTACCTCATTTCCAAGAGAAAGATTAAAAGACACTTTTTTTTTATTATTTCCATAAAATGCCATTTTAAAGGCCTCTAGATAAATAGATACTCTAAGATACCTAACATTTCTTGCATTGTGTGCAGCTTAGTTTCTAGATGGCCGAGGTAATTTCATCTGAACTGTTCTATTCTAAAATATCCTGAGAGCTGACGCCATACAACAGTATCTGGGTGCTTGTGACTACAGACATCTCCAGCAGCAGTAGATACATTCATTTTCCATCCGTACCATTTACAATTTTCCATAGTAGAAAAGCTTTTTGCTCCTCTTAATCACGCATGTTTAACAGAAAAAGGCTCTATTTTAAACACAACTTGTAATTTTGGGGAAAAAAACCCATATCTCAAAACTTATTCATTAAAAAAGTAGCATATCGAAATATCTATTTTTAATGACAACAGTCAAAATGAATTGTTTGGCAGGATGACAGATTCCACTTCCAAATGAATTCTAAAATCTCTGTATGGATTTTTCTAAGGTATTTACTGAAATTATCAATCATATTTCCTAATTTGTGGATTATTTGAAGATCTAAGGCAAATGAATGCAGACAGATCCATAATAACGAATTTCAAAATCATATCTGCATCATGGTCTTATCAGGATTAGGTACACAGACTGAATGTATTATATTTAACTGGCTATTTTCTAAACACAGTAACACAGGTAAGCACCTCAAGGCTGATAAAAATGGTGTATATAAATATAGAATCCTCTAATAATTATAAATTAATTTTTGTCTATTAATTCACAATGTTCATGCATGTGAGATGTGTTCATGCAACTTGGGATAGACAGTGAGCTGTTAATCTGCTAAAGTATGTGAAATGGGATCTCTTACATCACCTGGGATTAATGTACCATTTACATGGTTGTTAAGTAATGGATGAGATAGTGAAGACTGAGGACAGGGTATCTTTGGTGGCTGGTCCTGATGCTGCTTGTGAGACCTCTGGGTTCCTCTGACTGTTGTGGAGTCAGCAGAGCAATCAGTGTGCCAGGCACAAGACAAAAAGTCTGACAACTTTTTTCTGCAAGATGAAAATGAGATGGCAATGTTCAGTGATTCAAAGAGATTAATGTGATCAAACTGAGACACTAAACTGACCATGCATAATTCACAATCCAGTATCACTCCAGGTAACATGACAAAGTACTCTGGCCCAGGGAGATCTAGTTTTGATGTGCTGGTATCTGCATGAGAAAAGTAAAAATAAGAGACACCTAATTTGTTTCCTACTCTGACCCCTCTTAAGTTATTGGATAGGACTCATGGGAGAGTACAGGGGTTTAATGCTGAGTCTGATGAAAACTAACCCATTTCAGTTTACATGGGACTGGCAAGATGGATTTTAGAGAAACTGGCAGAAAAGCCACATGTTTCAATTGATGAATGCTCTACAATTGATCTCTTGAAGACAGCAGATGGGAAACTGAGCAAAGCTTTTACAATATGGTGGAACAAATACGGACATTTCCAGCCCAAATAAATAAAAAGATGAAAGCATAACAAAGAGCACCTTTATAAAACTGGGTAACAAAGGTCTGTGGACTCAGCCACTACAATAAACCTTTCTTGTTCTTTTTGCAATCACCAGCAGTGGTACAAGCCATAAGCCAACAGTACCTCACTAAATGCAAATTTAACTGATACACACATTGACTGCAAGTACAGTGATAGAATGAGACATAGGGGGTTTTTATCAATTTAATGAAAGTATGAGGTAAATACACTGGGTTTGAGGTACTGATATATCTCTTTTTCTAACATTATGTGGAAACTAAATTGGTCTCATCAGTATTGAAAATGTGATTTGGAGTCGCCTTTGAGGTGCATGGATTCTACAAGCTTCAGTCTCAAAACTATACAAATTGTCAATGCTGAAGGCTGGTCACAACCTAATATGCTCTGCCTACAATTTCTGGATGGAAACTGTTGCTGAGGGAACAGATATATCTTTTTCTATCAGTATAAATCTGATGCAAAGTAATTATATAAGGTTTATGTCAGATTAGTTAAACTGATTCACAATTTAAATCAATGCAAGATGTTAGAAGTGGTTCTGGGTTCCAGATACAAAAGTTTTTTACAGTGCTTAGTGATGGCTGTGGAAGAGTTGCCTAGCTATGGAAGGCCACTATACTTATAAATTTTTTAAGTATAGTAGCCAGTTTCTTAAACTGCTCAGAAATGCTGTCTGTAATTTGCTAAGTGACATTTGTACAAGAGTAATAATATTTTTTTTAAACTACTTTGGAAGTGTGATCCTGCTACTCCTAGGCTCTTTGTTTTCTTTATTTATATATTGGTTTGTTTTTTTTTTTTTCATTTCTTCCTGAAAAGCAGGATTCTAATTACAGTTTCTGTCTGGAATTACTTGTCCTTTACACAAAATGATGTTTTCTTTCTCTCTTTAGCAGGTACAGCTGCAAATACTGAACTGAAGTGCTTCCCAGGCAAGATCACAGCACATGGATGGTATGAGCTGGCCATTTGCAGGTAGATATTAGCTGGCAATACCTGATGTGGTTTAGAAGAGTCAGGTATGAAATAATTTACAGGCTGACAACTTCCCTGTATACATAAATGTCTCACAGACATTTTCTTTCTTTCAGTGCTTTTTTTCTGCCCACCTTGTGCAGTTGCATGTGTAAGATGCCATGTAAAGCTCCATTCCTCTCCAGTCTGAACACGGGATCAGCCCTGCACTTACCATGGCCACAGAGCTCCCAGGCAGCTCACAGACAGGCTGAACTCTGGCTCTTTTAGAGCCCAATCAGACAGCACTCACATGGGCCTGCAAAACTCTATATAGGATTTAACCTTCATTATGTCAAAGGGGCCTTTGAATATTCATTTCTTTTCAGAAATAATGGCTCTGAAAGTTCCCAGCATTGGCTCTGTGGTAACATTTTGCTCCCACTAGTCTCACCTATAAAGTTGAAGGTCAGGATTGAGTGGATGACTTGATTGTAGCACAATGTAATGTCTACTGGCCTATTTTTACCCTTACAAGGAGCTAGAACCCTCTATTCACATTTTATATTCATTTATGCCTATTTGCTAAATAATTCTTTTCTTCTTCATCTTTCTATACCCTGACACCTTAATCTTGCTGACATCTTACAATTGTTAATGAGAAACAGCTCCCTGTCTTTGCAATGCTCGCTTTCCATGTCTTTACACTGAGGCATCAGATGATAGTTCACTTTGCAAGACTTGAAAATGTTGTGTTGTACTCCTCTTTTGAAGAATACATTTATATTAACAGAGATCAAACCAAGAGCAACAATGACAGCTTGATAAACATGATTACTAGCTGAGACACAAGTACAGTCACTCTCTTGAATACATCACCCAGGTATTATTTTCAGCTCCAGACCTGAAAGCAATTTCCATATTCTACAGACGAAAACATGACACCTATCTCTAGGAGAAGCAGAACCAATCTAATATCTGTGGAAATACAATGCATCTTCTAAATGACACTGTTTCAGGGATTTCTATAAACTCTCTGTCAGGAGGGTATTTCATTAGTTCCAGTTCCTTTAAAGTCCATCATCTACTTAAGACATGGAAAAGCTTTTAACGAGCAAGATCTTTGCCTCTCAAGAGACAAGATGTTCTGAGAAAACAAACAATTCAACTGTTAAGCTAGTGCTCAAGACCTAGTGCACTAAACCTTGAAGGGAGAAACAAAGCCAACTCAAACCTGCAAGAGGTTGAATTTTAGTATATCTTAAAAAAATCTGAATAAGAAAATCCAGGTGACTAAATAAAACATAAACTATCTATTATGCTAGTAATGTGACAGAAAGAATTAGTAGTGGGCAGGTTGCACTCACAGCACTCTGAGAAGAGGCAACAGTGCAGGTCTTGGTTTCTTTCGGTGTGCTGAAGTTGTGACAGGAGTATGAGGAGAATTATTGAGCCACTGCTGAGCTGAAAAGATACTACCCATACACCAGGTACACCTTGTCTTTTCATGCCAGGTTAACTGCTCTATGGCTGAGATATAGAGTGTATTGTTAAAAGAAATCCTAGCTCTGTATGGGAAAAGGGAACTAGTATTTTTGTTTGAGCATGGAAGGCTGTTGGCTGATGTTAGTGTGCCTTATGCAACAAAGATTGCCTGCTTCTTCCAAATAAGAGTCATGCCTAGTGTTATCTGTTCTAGGGTAATATCCAGGTTGGGAATCCAGCAACCTCTCCATGTATACCATTTTTTATGTCCTGTTGGAGCTTTGACTGCGGTCTGCTGTTTTGGTTTGAAAGACAGGTGTCTGCCAAGGAAGGCAGGAAGTCCCTCTTCCCTCCAAAATGGTATAACTGTGAAATTAAGGGGCTTTCAGGCACAGATATGGGAAAAGGAATAACCTAGTTCTTTACTAGAATGCAGAACAAGGCAAAGAAATGACAACAACAGCAGCAGCAGCAGCAGACCCAGCAGCCAGTGCAGCCTCTCTCGGCCCAGGCCCTTTCCCCTTCGGTGCAGTCCCGCTCACAGCCACCAGGGGGCGCGGGTGGCTCCCGGCCGGGCAGGGTGGCTGCGGTGATTCCCCCGCGCCAGCAGGGGGCGCTGTGGCATGGGCTCAGCCGCCTCTCCACTGACAATGGCGGCTCAGGCGGCAGAAAGGATGGAGAAAAGCTTTCTTCACAAACCCCCAGGGGCAGCTGATTGCCTCTCTGGACAGCAAAAGGAGCTGTAGCAGGAACATTGGAAGCAGCAAGCTGGAATGGCAGAGACAAGCAAAATCCCAGAGTGGTACATGAGATGTGTCAGAAACTCCACAGCTGTAGCAGGAGCTAGTCCCAGCAGGCAGAGAGTGAGTGGTTACAGTGTCACAAAAAGCTTTGGAACAGTGGCAGAGACACAGCAGGGGCTGAGCAGCAGCAGCCTGCTCCAGAACATGGTGGGGAGAGGCTCCCTCAGTGGGAAGAGGTTCTGGGTCCTGGGGTTTCCCCTGAGGCACCTGAGCAGAGGGTGAAGGTTCTTTTTTTTGGTGCGGTTGGGTGTTAGTGATGTCCCAGTTCAATGGCTGCTCTCATGAGCAAAGGCTCACCCATGGCAGGAGAAACAGGACAGGGCTGGTCTCTGGCAGCAGCAGCAAATTCCCCCCCACCCCAATAAGCAGCAGCTTGACCTTCCTCCTCCAATGCTGACAGTGAGAGAGCCAGGAGTTGTGCTGAGCCCCTTCTCCCGGGCCACATCGAATGGTATCAATGCCCTTCCCAAGAGAATGCCCTTCAGCTAGGCTAGTAAAGCCAGCTGCACTCCTCCCCCTTCTCTGTGGTTAATTCTTTTGTCTCTCTTAGGTACCAGTCGTTATTGTTTCTTAGCAACAAAATGGGAGAAAAATCCCTACAAGAAAGAAAATAAAAAGGAAAAATCCTAAACCCCAACATATGCCAAGTCTGCATCTTTGTAATACCAGCACCTATGCCAAACAGTAAATCTGTCCAGACTCAGGCTCTGCACCAGTGACACAACTCCTTGATCTCCTCTGATCTCAGGGCCTGCCAAAAGTAAGCCAGACCAGTCAAAATAGATGGCTGCTTCTCAGGTTTGGATAGGAAGGGTAATATTCTAATTCATTCTTTTTCAGAGATTGATGGGAAAGGCTTTCCTTCTGACAACTGTTCTAAAATTTCTTTTTCTGAATCTAATAAATTTATTCCACTGGCTCTTCTCTGTCAGTTTTACAATGTTGACAAACTTTCCCTGGCATACTGTTTTCACTTATTTTGTTCATAGTATGATCAGACTGTCTGGAAATACTGTGATTAGAAGTTTTATCACCTAGAAAAATCAGTTGTCTGATTAAAATTTGGCAATCCCTTCTAATTTTAGCATGTTAGCCCTGCTGTTGTAACAACTATGCAGTGTTAAATTTATCTGCAAGTTGAGGAGGAGGGGTGATGGTGGAGATATGGGCATCCAGCTTGGGCCTGGTAATACAAGTGTTAAATGAGTTAAGATGGAGAAATAGAACATTAGAATAAAATGCTGAATAGCAAAAGGCATGAAACTGTTTCTGCTGTCTGATGGTTTGAGCTGAGGCTTCTGCAGTGGTTTTCTGGGTGCAACTGTTCAAAACAACAATATATTTTATGTGCCTTTGTCTATCTTATTCCTCACTGAGTTTCTCACTGTTCTTGAGAAACAAAACAATTAAAAATGATCTTTGATAAAACAAACCTCTACCTGATCTTTTGTTCCAAGCACAGTTTCTGAATACCCTCAGCTAACCTACCTTCATTTCTTCCTCAGCAATGCTACTTTTGAAGATCAAATGCTTCTACTATAATACTTTTTTCTCTCTGTGTGTATGAGTGTATGTTTGTTTCTTCCAGATTACTTGGATTATGAGTCATACAGTGTCCTGAAACAATGGGAACTGTGCCAGATGTAGTAGAAGCTCTGCTAGATCAGAGCAAGAAGTTCTTCAAGTACTCAAATTCATTGCAGAAATCCAGAGCTTATTTCAAAGCTGGACAGTGTATCACAGTGACTGTCACAAGTCAATGCAGAGCTCATCACTGGTAAAACTCATCAAAGTTTATGTTTGCTTGTAAAAATTCAGATAACTTTAGTGACTCTGCAATATTTGTAAAAGAAAAGTGGTCAGGATGAAGTGCTAGCTGGTATGATAGTGTGTCTGACTTCAAAACAAATACCCAATGAGTATTTCATTCATTTAGCAAGAGATTACCCCAAATCTGGCCTAGAACACAATGATTTTTAACCTTCAAATTCAAGGAGAAGCCGTATCATAGATTAGAATTTATTCAAAGCCTCCTTAGGATTCTCTTTTTCTATTACCCCTATGCTACCTCAGTTCTTCTTCCCTCTGGCCACAATGTGTTTTAGTGAAGGAAAAATTTATTTCCTGAAGCCATGCTGCCTTCAGCAATTTCAAATAGCTCTAAATTATGTGTAAGTACCTCATTTCTTAATGATGTTAATGTTACTGAGTGCACAGGTCTGCAGTACTCAGGGTTTTATGAGCAAATATCAGCTCTGAATTACTCACTCTGTTTGAGCAGTAATCATTCAGACTCTCAAGCAAGTGGAAAAAATTCTTGTGTTCTCTTCTCCTCAATTAACTTGAATTTCTAAAGCCTTGCAAACTTCTCTTACTTTTAATGGTCTTTCTGCTTCAACATTATCATAAAATTTTTAACCCTTCACCTTGCATTCTTCAGGATGTGACCTTCAACTTTCTCTGGAAGTACTAAGACAAGAATTAATTCTGCCTCTCCAGCAGTATTAAGTTTTCCTGTCACCAGTATCCTACTTGTGTTCTGTAATGGTTCTATTAATGTCCTTCTTGATAGTTTGCTTATCTTCATACATTCAGTTTAAAATTTCCTTTATATATTATATCCTTGTATAAAAAAATTCCTAAATGTATACATTTTTCAAGTTCTCCTTGATACCTTGTTCTTTGTTTACACATTAATACCTGACCAGGTAATTATGAAATAAATATCTTTTAAAAAACCCCCAAACCAAGACCAAAAAACTATACAAAAGTATTCTTGAAGAAAATACGCTATGTAAAAAATAACCTCCTCAGAACTTCTCCCTTATGCCACTTAGCCCTTTTTCCTCTCTCCAGAATCATCCTTTAATCCTACTTTTACATTAACCTGAAATAAAAGCCTCAAAAATTCCAGTAATATGGGAAAGTGTCAGCTCTAATAGTGCATCTGCTTGGGATACAGTAGTCTTTCTTCTTCTTCAGAGGAATGTAATCTAGTGTTTTATTAATAATACAAGTTCTCTTCAGGATGAGGAGATGATGAGGAGACCTGAACTTCTTTGTTTTGAATTCACTTTGGTAAAAAAAGGTAAATTCCAGGATTGTGTCTGTCATCCAAATAATCAGAATCTCCCTTCTCTACTTCTCTATATCATCTACAGCTGGATTTGCCTCCCCCATCTTACATAAATTTTATGGATTTTATTTATGCATTATTCCTGTGGCCTGCACTGATTCATTTGTCGTTTTTGCTGTAATACACAGCAAAATTTGGACCAAACCTTGAAGAATCTCAGGGTTTTTCAGTTACTGAATAACAGATGAGCTGTCAGGCATAGATTTATTTTTTAAGGCATTAAGTGTCTAAATATTTAGCTGGACTAGTATTTCAATTGTATCTAGGAGACTAACCATTCCTTTTAGTGTACCTTCAAAGGTTCCTGCAGTGCTTATTCAGATTATTGGACATTAAACATCTGTCCAAACTCTTGCCCTTCCAAGCTGGGATTTCAGAGTTTACTAGGACATTTCTGAAATTTCTACTAATTCTCTTTGGTTTAGCCAAAGGAATATTATGGATGTTATGGACTGATACATCAATATGAAAATTAATTACAGAAGTTTGTAATAAATACAATCTATCTTACTTTTAAAGTCTTCTTCAGGTTTATGCACTGCTGTTTCTTAGATCTCTCAGATGTTTTCCTAGCTCCTTTCCATGTTGCCTTTACTCACACACTGACTGAGGTCTCTACAGTGCTGATATACATAGATACTTCTTTCCTTACAGTGCAATGGAGAGATCAGACAGAAACAGGATTTTGAAAGCTACTCTTTATGACTTGGTGTCCTGGGTTGCAATGTAAAATGTACCCAAAAATCTGTATTCTGTCNTATTAAATTGTATTTCTGACTTGAAGTCCCTCACTAGTTTGCTTTAAAACCAGTACACTTGGGAACTGGATTTTGTTTGGTTTTCTTCATAAATTCCCATTTGGGAAAGCTTTTTGATTTAACTTCATTTGGTAAGCAAGTGAAATAAAAGCAAAACCTTTCAAATGTTTTGAGAAAAGGAGTGGAACAGAAGCAGATACTTCTTCTGTGGTCAAAATTTACTGGATTATCTTAATCTTTAGACAAGTTTTCATTTAAAGTTTTGTTGAGAGAAGCAGGTTCTAGTAAATATCCTAATTTAGGTGGAGCAGCATATTTTGCTAAAACTATGATTAGTTGAAAAGATCCCAGACCGCTTCAGCAGGAACACAGAAATTATACCATGTTGTTAGGCTGGTTTGCAGTCTGCTGACTGCAGAAGGCTTTTATATTGTTTAAGCATCTGCACAAGAAATGTGCTGTTGCTTTGAGCTCCAGTCATCAGGAAAGCAAAGGAAGAAGTTGCAGCTTCTCATCAGGTCCTTTCTTCCCCAGTTCTGCCAGGTGGCTGTCTCTGTTCTGCTGCTTGCAGGAGTTTCTCTCTTTCTTGTACTGCTGGCTACTAATTGATATCCCTGCAGCATTTTTCCCAACTTCTGTTCCACCCTGTTCCTTGGTCTTCAACATGGATGCTGGGACCTCTTTCTGCTTGTCACTTGAAGCATCCAGACAGCCCTGATCCAGGGAGTGCTGCATATTTCTTCTGCTTCCCTCACCCCAGGACTCTTTTCTTTCAAGGAGCATATTTGGAGATGTCCCACAGCTCAGGAAAGGCTCTATTCTTTTCCACATCTTCTCTTGTTTTGAGCTCAGTCACTGCTAATCCCCAGGACTGCACCCACCATTTCTTTCCAGCTGGCAAGTAATTTTTCTCTCTCTTCATCTTTTCATATTCCTTTCCCAAAAGACACAGCTGCAGTTTGAAAGTGATAATTCAATCCACATGTCCAACCAAGAAGGTAAACTAATAGCCAGTGCTCCTCAATCTGTGTTTGAAAATCACAGCACTTAGGGCTTTGAGTACCCTGAATATAGGCACAATTTATGCCAGAAGTTTGCAGAAACCTGGTATTAGATGACCTAGTGAGACCAAGGTATCATTTCTTCCCAAAGCTGCAGAAACAAAATGTAGCACTTTCAACTGCAATGCCTAATTGTGAACATTAAATATTTTGACAGCTGGAGGAGAAAACATGTCCTGGAAATGTCCAGGATTGTTATTTGTAAAGTGATGCAATGGGTATAAAATCTAGCTACTTTAGTACATACAGAACCTAAATAACATTTTCCTTTGGAAAGAAAAAAAGAAAAGTGAAAGAAATCCTTACTAGGTGGCAATTATGTATGATGAACTCTCTGATAATCTCTCTGTTAAAACAATCTGAATAACACTCAAGCCAGAAAAGACCCTGACTTGAAAGATCTTTGAATGAAGCTCTTAACTGCATAGAAAGGATAGCTTGAAATTTGCATGAAAAAAATTACTGACTCTTTTATGCTATTCCAATCTTAAGGAACATTCCTTACACACACAGATACACAGACACAGACATGCAGATGCACACACACACACACACACACACACACACACACATACACACATATCACTTTATGCTGGCAGTGGCTGCTAGCACAAAGAAGTAGGTCTTTACAAGATCCTGATTCCTCCTCCCCATTCCAACAAAAAAAGGCAAATGGACAGGAGCACAAGCTAGTTTTTATCCAAAAACAATAATGGGAAAATGGAGTTGTGCATTTGAGATACCTAGAAATAAATTTACTACATTCAGCTAAATAGAGTAAGTAAAACGCAGTACCACAAGAGAGAAGGTGTTTAAACTTTGAGCATCTGATGCCATCCCTTGACTTACTTAACTGTGCTGCTTTGCTGAGTGGAAAATCTAATTACTTGAATGTACAAGGAAAAGAAGAATTATATTTCATGACAGAATCTAAATAACATCTTATCTGTTCAAGTGAAAATCATGTTCATTACACTAGAATGGTTATGTACATCATCCTTCTAGTTTACATTGTTAGGGTGCTTTTACATCAAAGATGTCATTTTTACCTTCCATCAGACATCCACGAATTTCTCATGCAGCCTCTCTCTCCTCCTGCTCTGCCCTCACTGCTCTTTGTTTTACTACCAGGTACCATGAAATTGTAGCTATATTTTTGAGCTGTTTTCCACAGGTTGGAATAAAATATATTTATAACATGAGTAATTTTTTCATTGTAAATGATATTTCTTCATTCAGAAAAGTGTCTGAACTAAGAGCAGCAAGTGTATTGTTAGAAACAAGAGTTTACTATAAGAGCTTTAAATGGTGTCTTAAAGCTTTTTAAATGCAATGTGTTGTCTCTGTTGTTCTGTAAATCGCTAGCCTGTTAGAGGTCATAAAAATTATCCCCCAGAGAAAGGCTTCATTCTTTATGAAGCAAACTGATGAACCAAAGTTGTATAAATAACATGTTGTCTTGGTTTGAAAGACAGGTATTTGCTAAGGAAGGCAGGAGCGTCCCTTTTAATGGAGTCTATGACCCCCCCCTCCCTCTGAATTGTTATAATTTTGAAATTAAGGGGCTTTCAGGCACAGATATGAGAAAAGGCATTACAGTTCTTTACTAGAATGCATACCAAGACAAACAGCAGCAGCAGCAGCAGCAGCAGCAGCAGCCAGACCCAGCAGGCAGTGCCAGCCTCTCTCGGCCCAGACCCTTTCCCCTTCGGTGCAGTCCCGCTCACAGCCACCAGGGGGTGCGGGTGGCTCCTGGCCGGGCAGGGCGGCTGCAGTGATTCCCCCGTGCCAGCAGGGGGCGCTGTGGTGCAAGGCCGGCTGTCTTTCTCACCGTGGATGATGATGGGGGCAGCCAGTAGAAAGGGATGGAGAGAGGTTTCCTTTACGAATCTTCAGGGGCAGCTGATCCCAGTGCCCCCTCTGGACAGCAAAAGGAGCTGTAGCAGACACCTCAGGAGAAGCAAGCTGGAATGGCAGAACCTCCTGGCAGGCGGAGATTGAAAAGCTACAGTGTAGCACAAAGCCAGAGCAAACAGCCAAAGTATGGCAGGGGTTGGGCAGCAGCAGCCCAGCTCTGGAACATGGCAAGGGAAGGGCCCCGTGGGATTTCTCACCACCGCTGGCTGGAACCTGGGTCCAGGCTATGTGGAGAGGGACAGCCCCCAGTGGGAAGCGGGGAGCTCCTGGGTCCTGGCGGGACACACACTGGCTCGAGGCTCCCTGACAGCAGAGCAGCAAAAGAAGCCAATCTGCCAAGCTCAGTGACAGTGCTGAAGCAAAAAAACAACAAAAAAACAAACAAAAAAAGAAGCAGGCAAACCCCACAGAAATTGCAGTATTCCTGGTCAGAGACCCTGGCTGTGTGTGTCCAGTCAAGCAGCCCACACCAGAAGAGAGGGTCTGCCGCTCGCCCTGCCCCCAACTCCCTCTGGAAACCCTGGCCTGGCTCCCAAACATCGCAGTAGTCCCAGAGAGCCAGGGAGGATGGGGGGGTGGGGCGGGGACAGCAGCCACCCCAGGCACAAACAAAACAAAACAGATTAAAAATCCCCCAAATGGGATGGGATAATAAACCATCCCCAAGACAGATATCTGCCCTGAGACTTAGATGGCAAAATACATCTTTGCTGACAAACAAAGCAGAGATGCTAATATGAAGATGGGGTCTGTTGTTTTCCTGAGATGCTCATGGATAATAGCTTTTTGCTTACTGTGGCAAATTGAGGCTAGAGGATAATATATATTCTCAGTGTTCCTGACTCATTATCCAGAAAAATCATGAGTTAATGGCACATTACCCACCCCCACTGGTGAAGTATATACCAGAAGGAAGAATTTCTCAGTCAATAAACCCTACTCTATTAATTCAAAATATCCTTGGCTTTTTTTTTTAACCTTGGGATAAGTACATTGTTACAATAGTGGGATTTGAATATTATTATCTTTGTATTTCTTATTCAAGTGTTCAATTGATCATAAGTTTATAGTAGAATTGTCAGTGTCTCTGCAGAAATGTGTGTAAGTATAGGTTTCGAGGGACTTGGTGGTGAAATGACTCCCAAGTGTAAGGTAGAGTGTTATCAATATGCTTTTATGATAACCTCTAATAAAATAGTAATAAATTAACATCAAACATGAAGCTTGGATGCTTGACTGTACGACAGCTTTGCCAGTCAGCAACACTGTGATTAGGATTTAAAGATATGGAAATATTAAGTGGCTGCAATTTGTAATGAAGAATTCCAGATGCTTGCAGAAGTCCCTTTAAAACCCCAGAAGAGGGATAAATGTAAATGTCTGAGTCCTACGAGTATAAGAACACGAGTAGAAGGAACCCTTTCCTAAGCAAAACATTCAGCATTAATTTATACTTTCAGTCTTTTGTTTTCATCTGCTGGCGGCTTAATGCTGAAAGAAAGTTTTCCTTATCTGAGTTGATAGCTAACAGTCAAAGTTGTTCTCTTGTCTCTGTATCTTTCAGTGGCTGGGAAACTGATTTATAACAATACATGGATGCACTGAATTAGAAAAGACAGTTTCAGAGCAGTGACATGTTTTTCTTCCTACAGTGCACTCTCCACTGAGATCTGTCAAACCGGCTGTAGGAGATATGTGTGTGCTTGGAAAGGTTCTCCTATGCACTCTCTCCTCTTCCTTCCCTCCCTTTCCCACTTGTCCTTTTGCTCCTCTGATTGTGCACAGAGAACTGCTCTGCCAGTCAGAGGATGAAGGAGAAGGGGTGAAGGTCTTGCTTCATGCTTAAAAAGGACACAGCAGCTGGTGAGCTGAAATCCCATCCCCTGAATAGAACTGAACCCATCATTTTGGTGACATGGACAGCTTTCACTGTTTTCATCTTAGCAATTGAAGCCTTATCCAAATTTCACCCCAAAGCTGCTACAAAAGGTTGTAAAGACTTTGAAATTAGACATAAACTTGCTTATACTTCTGAAATTTCTAGGAAAGATTGGGTGATTTTTTTGTTGATACTTAGATGTCCTAAACTGCTGCTTCAAAGACTGTTTCCTTAACAAAATGGTCATGTGCATTTATAAATCTCACACCACTTTTCCAGACTAAGAGATGCTACCTTAAAAATTAGACTTTATATATAAATTTTAATTATTTTATTTAATAGTATTTCAAAGATGTTACTTATGCACACTAAACTGTGTATTCAATTTGATTTGAAAATCTAGGACAATATCCCTTTCTTATCCAGTTGTAGGAAAGAGACAGTTGTACATATAGAAAGTATGTATGCAGCTATATAGAATAAGCACACCCTCTGTGCCTTTGGATATTCAACGCATTCCTACCACTGAAACAATTTTTACTAGCTCTTCCACTGTGTCCAGAATGCAAAAGGAAGTTTCTTCCATCCTTTCACAAATTTTCAAATTCCATGAGCAGTGTATACCTTTCTAGCCTAACAAGGAAAATTTTTCTGTAAGATGTCCCAACATGCACCTGTCTGTAACAAGTTGAATCCAAACAGAATATAAACTGGCTGCTCCTACCAGAAAGGCCTTATGGAATACAGCTTAGTGTGCGAAAAAAGCACATTTGCAATTGTGTACGTACATATATATATACATACGTACGTACATATATATATATACATACGTATGCAGAAGTTTTGACAGAGACAAAATTTTTACATTCAGGACAGATTTTGTCACAGACATTCAACTGACTGGATGAATAAACTCAACCTGTCCACCTACAAATATAGGCACAAAAAACATCAAGGAAAACAGCCCTAGAATCTGATCTGCCATTGAGTTCACATCCTTCCATAATTGTTTTGTAACGCTGTGCTGTTGCTGGGGACTGCTAGAAGACTGTGATAGGATTTCTGGGGAAAATTTGGGCATAAACGTTTGAAAACAAAGTTGTCAACTTCTTCTGTTTTCCAGTGACAAAATGAAAAACAGCTTTCTAAACAATTGTAACTTCATTGGCTGCATTGTAACTTGCAAATGTAACTGTTAACAAAATTAAGCATAATGCTGATTGTATGTGTGTGTATGTGTATACATGTAGCCATATTTACATATCTATGAAAAGGGTAAAGAAGGATTATCTTTTTTCTAGCCAGTCTTTAAAATTGCAGAAGCAAAATATTAGTGCAATTTAGGTGATGAAGAGTGTGCAATGTTCAGAAATAACAGATAGATTCAGATAAGCACCTGTATTGGGAGTTTGCTTTAATAAAATTAAAATTATCATAATTATCAGGCCCCTTGACATAATGGTTCTTATACAATGAAACAAATTATGTAGTACTATTATTACTTCTTCTTCTTCTTATTATTATTATTATTTACTATTGCTATTATTATAATTATTATAACAGCAACATTTTTTTAATGTTTGGGTTTGTTTTGCACAATAATAAATATAATTCAGCATGAAATTTCATGGAGAAGCTGTGTCATAACACAGTATCACACAAAGATTTAAGATCATACTTACCAATTTATTGGAGAAACTGTAACTTAATGCAACAACTTCGAAAGCAATCAGTTCCAGCAAGGTATTTTAATCCTTACATATTGTTCATATCTATTACATTTTTAAAAATTTTCTTATAAATATTTTTTTTTCCCTAGAGTGTAAAAGAAAATCTTCAAATCCAGAAATTCTCCACTCCCTGTATGCTTTCCTCTGAGGAAATGGTTGCTTTTTAATCTGCCATTCACCTCATCCACATATAAGCAAAGTGGATTTTAAGGTCCGGCGCCTTTCTTTTGGATCAATAAAGAGTCATTGTAAAGGTGAGTCTCAAAATTATAGTAAATATATGTGTATGTGACTCCTGTGTGAATGGGTCCTTACTTATGTCTGAAACAGAGAGATGTTTGAATCCCTCTTCACCACCAGAGCCCAAGTGGGTTCTTGGCTGGTCTGTGCAAGTGAAGTCATATTTTATCATGGAGATGTGCAGGGTGGTTTTATTTCAGGCAGTTTATTCCTTGAGGTTAAATACATGCCTGTACATAGAAAAATTGGGTCATGTTCTATTAGGTTTTGCAAAAATAAAGGTAGGAAAAAAGTAGACTTTGTAAAAGGCCATGGAAGTGCCACTGTGAGGTTGTGAGTACCTGGGCAGCACCAACTGTCATGAGACCTAGTTTTGAATAATAATGATAATGTTTCTTGGAATTGACCTGGAGTATAAATGATAGATTTTTTACAAAACTAAAAGTTTATAAATGAAAGACAAGAATCTCTGTTTAAATTTTAGAAGTAATCAGTTATTATAATTGAGGTACAAAGATGGAGCTTGTATTTAAATAACAGGGTTTTCTCCAATGGATCAGTCCAAAAATAAACATCAGGGTGGCCGGGAAGGCTTTGGGCTGTTTGATGATTTTTTTTTCTAAGCAGTATAATCTTTATAAAACAACTGCCCGTTGCTAGGTTTAACCATTGTGTGTACTAAAGAAATGGGAACCGGCTACTGCTTCTAATGCCCCTCATTTCTTCTGATCATTTGTGCTTGTTCGGTTCAGTCAGATTTTGAGTAGTCTTGGCATTAAGGTTATTTCCACACTGTGGCATTTACTTCCATTTGGATCTTAACTTGCTCTAATTAAAACTTATGTCTGGATTTTCTATTGCTCTTAAATCCAGGGATTTAGGACTGTTTTAATGATACATACTTTTTAAAAAGGCTGATTTATCAAGTCTGAACTTTTTTTTTTTATTCTAATATGATTGTTCTAAAATTCTCTGAACAAAACTAAACTCCATACTAAAACATTTAAGCAACTGTATTTCTATCAATATCTTAACCTTATGACTTTGCTCATCCTTTTTAAGGACTTGATATATCTCCCACTAAAAAGACAGATTTTATTCTTTTGTATACATATATGCACATACAGAAACATCAAAAGTAAGATGAACCTTGTTGCTTTCTACTCATAATTTGTAGGCTGTAGGCAGCCCCCTGTATAAGAAATATGACATTGTTCATATTAGATTGCACTTCCATGTCATGTGGATTCTTCAATGTTTTGAAGAATTTCAGACTGTTGACAAAACACATTTAGACTGGATAAACTTTCTTTCCCCTTGAGCTTCCCCTTCCCTTTCCATTTCCTTTTCCCTTTCTCTTTGCTTTCCCACAAAACAAAGCTTTCAAACAAAATATTTTCTTGACCTGTGGGCTCTTCCTAAGCGTTTCACCGCTCAAATCTTGGTCTTTCCTGCTTAAACCTTTTTAACTTGGATGGGAGTTAATGAGCTCCACCTGTCCTGGCTTCCAGCATATGGGCCTTGTCATCAGCAGAACTGCCCTGCTCATGTGTGCAAGGCCATGAAACTGGATATCCCTTCTTGGTACCTTTGTTATGTCTTGTGTGTTGTGTTTTGTTCCTGCTCGGAGGACTATATTTGCCTGTCACCTGGCCCTGAAAATTGAACTCAATTCAGAGCATGGCAAATTCCCTGTGTAGCTGTAAAGACACAACAGCACAGCAGTTGTCCATTCTCTCTTCACTTCTCATGAAATGTGGTGCCAAAATCAAAGTTTTAGACTTGATATAGTCCCACATGGAAATCACCTTTTTTTAACGAAGGGTCTCCTCCTCTTTGTACATAAAAAATTTTAAAGAGAGAAAGCCCCAAGTGTGGCACCCACTTTGAATGAATGTAGTTCTGTGGGCACAGTCAAGAATATACTTAATTTTAGAAAGATATATGTGTGTGCATGTACATGTGTATCTACACATATATAAAATACTTTTATGATTCAGAAAACATGTCACAATGACCAGTAGAGCCGCAGCAAAAGCAAGTCCTCTGATAAAACAAAAAATAGCTTAAGGCATCTAGATCAAACACAGTAACAATCATGGAAAAAGGAATCAATTTTTTCCTTAAATCTCAAAGAAAAACTGATGTATGTACTTTTCCTAGGGATTTTCCATTCAAGTTAGATGTCCATACCTAGCTTTGTAGGTATTCTTTGTTACTGCTTGCAGCATTTATGTACCATAACAACCCTGTGAGTCAGGTGACAGGCTGTCATTCACTGAAGGAACTTAGCAAAAGAGATTGGTTAAGGGTATGGCCTGAATTTTTTGTACTTAAATGGATATACAAAAATTCACACTGGATGGAATGAAAAGTCTAATTAATCATGAAAGATATTCCATCTTAGGGCCTCTTTAACCAGCACAAACAACAAAAAAAACAAAGGAATTTAATCCTATTTCTTTCTCAGTTTGATTATTTACAGAAACAGGTATTTTAAGGATAATTTTCTGCCATCCTTTAATGGCAACTAAGTGCATCAGGCACCTAAGTATTAAGTTGATAAAGTTGAAAGAACTGACTTACCCATCAATTTTGGGAGCTATCTCAGATCATATCCACTTGCATTTATAGCACACAGCATTCAGAAGCAAGGCTCCATCTAGGAACAGACTTAGGACTGAGGGAAAACTTTAGGGCTGCATGTTTTCAGGCTTCGATATTTTTGTCAGTCTCTTCCTACTGCAATAAGTGGTAAGAATACTGAGAGACCAATTTTGCATAACACAGGGTCAGCCATGCAATGTAGATGTACCAACTGGGAGCCTGAGAACTAAAAACTGCTATAAAGCAGTAGTTTCTTCAGTTTTCAACAAAAAGTAACTGCTTGGGTGAATTTTTTATTAGGAAGAATGAGACAAAGATAACATAATAGGACTTCTCTGTTAGCAAAATCAGGCTGACTTTATTGGACTCATGTAAATTTATTTTTATGTAATGTCTTTAGTTCAAGACTGATTTTTACTTTTTTCCTCTTAGTCATGATTCTTGCTTTAAATATGCAGTGTGGGCATTTGAAATATACCACCCTTTCATGATAAAATTATTAAATTTTGCAAATTGATTTTACAGTAGGCTAGTTGCCCTACAAAATTCTAATGAGATGTCAGAGAAGAGCTCTTTCTCTCTCCCCTCTCTCTCTATTTGTGTATACATACCATGACCAACCTAGGAACCTCCAAGGCTCTCATCTCCATGAAACTCATTTCACAATTCTTCCATTGTGGAATGTCTATTAAAAAATAAAGTAACCCTTTTGCTGTTGTGTTTTTGGGGCACCATAAATTAAACCTAATAACAGAGATCAGGGCCAGTAATCTTTGAAGGGAAATGTCTCCAAAGAGTCCTTCTCAGTTCATCAATGTGTGAATCAGTAGACTATGGCTCTCCCTCAGTTGAGAACAGAGGTCAGACTGTTTGGTCTCTTTTTCATTGTAGGGCTTACACAGGTTCAGGGTTTCTTTCCTTTTTTTTTTCTATAAAAAGATATATTCTTTCAGGTGTGTTATTGCTTCTACAGTGCCAACACTTCTTTTGTCTTTCAAGGAAATGAATTAATTTATAAAAAAGGGAGATCTGTTCAGTTAAACTTGTTTATGGCAAAAGAGAAATTGAATTGGCCCACATTAGAAGTCATCCAGTAAAAGAGATTTTACCTCCTTCTTTTATTCCTGTCAAAAGGAGAGACCTGGCCTGTTCCCCGGTGATAGCAGAATTTGGCCCAGTAGCAGATATTTTGGGAGGTGGACCTTAGAGACATTCAGGTATTCAGATATTCAGACATTCTGTTAATGTATACAATCCAGGGAAACCAGAAACACAGTAGCTCCTTCTGTGGCCCCCAGGTTTTTTATTTTACTCCATGTAACTGAAGAGATGGCCCTTTACATCCGAAGTCAGACCTAAGTCCAAGAATGGGACTCACTTCCAGTGAGATCCTTAATGGCACAACAAACTCAAATCATCCCAAGCCAGCAGGCACTAATGAACTGCAATGAAGTTTAAGGAGTACCTCTGAGAATAATGTCTTCTCAAGTACTAGTTAGGGATCAGAACCTTGATGGGTAACTACCAGATCAACTGTTTTTGTGCTTGAATGCTGCTCTACCCGAGAGGATGTCAGATCAGAACTTAGTTAAGAGGATGTACAAACTATAACTTCCAAAGGTATACTTCTGAAATGTTATTGGCTGCACGTATGAGACATCTATATGGTCTAGGAGCTACCTTTAAACTTCATCAGGATTCAGTGATACGCACTTTGGCTGAAATTATAATTCATTGGTGCATGTAGATATTTGAGTCAACAGACTCCATCTTTCTCATGCTCAGATCAACATAGACTTTGGAGTTTATCTTCATTAGTTATAAATGAAAGCTGGTGTTAAAGCTATTTTAGGAAAAGGTTCTCTAAATGAGCCAATGTGATCCCTAATGAAAAATATTAATTGTTTAAGATAAATGTTTGTCCAGCTGAAAAAGAAAGACCCCAGGTTTACTTTTCAAACAGGCCTGGGGAAATACATGCTGGTGGCTTTTATGGCATGTATGGCAGGTTGCATATTACTTAAGTAGTTTAAAATCAGTGCAAGTGTTTTGTCTACAGGGATCATAAACCAAAGGTAACAACAAACCCCCTCAAACTTGTCAAAAACACTGAGGTTTTCTAAAGATACACTTGTACAATTATCACTCGCTTTTATAGCTTTTAGAATTCAAGTGACAAATTGTGATGGATTTTTATTGTTAACCATGGAACCATTCCTTTACTAAGAAACTAAAAAAATAATACTTGAACTATGTTATAGAAGATATAAAAATATATTAAAAAAATCAGTATTTAAACAACACAGTAGGGCTGGAAGAACAGCTTGTAGCAATAATATTAATCTTTGTAGTGAAGCTTAATTGTGTAACACTTAATCCTGATAGTAATAGAGCAAATCCACTTAGACTCTACAATTTATGTTACCAATTCTCCCTTTTTATCTACTTATTGAACTTCTTTAATGGAAATTGTCCATATGTCATATTGGGCGTGCTAGATTTATTCTGCATTTCCTTTGTACCTTCATTTTGTGATAGAAGTCTACAGAAGTACAAAACAGGAGACCAATATCTTAAGAGCCTGGATGTCCTAAGGAAAAGCACCCATGAACAACAATTATAAACACTTGAAAACTGTAAAGGCTGGTTATTAAGATACATTTCAAGTTCTTTTTACTGCACTTATGTCTCTAAAATTTTATATATACCTAAATACATAGAAATACAAATATATATAACACAATTTATTTCAAGGAAAAGTCCACACAGCTATATTTGGAAAGCAAATATTTCAGTTTATGCTTAGTTTCAGTCACCACAGTATTATTCTTTATTGGTATAGTGAATTTATGAAAAAGAAATGCCAGCTGCCTCATTACATCATACTGAAGTGTTCCAAGATCTGACACAGATGTTTTGGACCATAGAATTGAGGAAAAAAAGTGGGTGTACCCATATTTATGCAGCCTGGTGAGAGAACGCATTCCAGTAAGTTAAGGTTATTTTGGAAGAGTCTTACGTATTTATTTTAATTGATGTCTAATTGAAATAAAAATGTTTCTGATAGAGGAAAACTTTATTCAAATGGTTCCAGAAAAACTCAGCCTGTATTTTCCATACGTTTTCTATATTTTCTATATACTTTATATCTTTTTGCTGGCCATAAAAATGTTAAACTTTATAGTGCGAAAGGAACAGAGCTCTTTCATTTGAAATAATGGGCTTCTAATGAATTTAGTGAATGCTAATATGTCCACAATACATTTCATACAGTTGAGACATAATGCTCTACTTCTAAAATGAATCTGTGTAAATTAACTTTGAAGGGTGTCCGTGCTGGTCTTTCACCCAGTAATTGCATGATGTGAACCCCCACAGCAGCTGATTTCAGAATTCACCCTGGCTGTTTCTTGCTGGTGGAAATTTGCCACAACGATTACATCATCCTCCAACAAACCACATGTGCATGACAACAGTCAGCAAACAATTACTTAAAACCCTATAATATAATCTGTAATTTGACATAATAGACTTTTCTTTCAGGATTCCCATTTCCATGACAAAGCCCGGGGAATTGGGGCTGTTCTGCAAACAAGGATAGGCTCTGGACATCATCAGTGGGGGAGATGGCCTTGTCCCTCTTCTCCTCAGTGCTCCAGGCTAGCACAATTTCTGTACTGCCTGGAACTTGGAATTAAAACTGTGACAGTCATCATTTTGGAAAACTCATTAAAATGCTCCCATTTACTTCTTTTTAGCCCTGAGCGAAGCCAATGCCCATCTTATGTTTTCTCTAATAAGACAGCAAGGAGGGGAGGAAAATAAACCTCTAGTAATGATTTATGGAAACAATAACACTTCCTTGAGTTTTAAAAACATCTGAAAGCAAATGTCATGCCCCTGCCTCCTCTCCAGATCTCTGTGATGTTTTCCATTCTCCTGTGTTACAAAGACTAGGAAAGGCTGCGTCTCAGCAAAGACATGTTGTGGTAAAAGTATTTCTGCTTTAATCTAATATTGTTCAGCAAGGTCACAAATCACTAGCTATGCAACATTTGAAAACTACAAGATTATTGCAGATTCAGACCTTGAAGCCCTTCTGTTTTCTTTGTTCATAGACAGAAATCCTTGACGTATATCCAGGCAATAGATTGGTTTAAATTCTCTCACTCCTTCCTCTTCCCCTCCTCTCTGCTTTTAGCCAAGTGATTTATTTGAAAAATGTGTGACTTTTCTAATCTTCCATTTATGGGCTAAGGGTTTTTTGTAGCAATAAAAGGACATAAGGCCAGCAAGGAGGAATTATGCAGCTTCTATTGTAAGGAAATGTAAAATAATTGCAGTTTTATGTGGGGTGAGGACACTTAGAGGAATGTGAAGCCTTTATCTACAGATGTGAGTTAACATTTTGTTTAGACTGTGGCTGCCAGAGGAAGATGTGAATAAACAGAAAGTCCTACTTTCCATAAGAAGCAAAAATATTACTTTTTAGTCTTGTTTCCAGATTAACTCAAAGGTGGGAAATGGACTTTTTCTGCATATGTTAAAAAAAAAAAAAAAAAAAAAAAAAGTTTTTCAGAACTTAGCAAGTGGTTGGGAATATAGAAGGGCAATAGTGATGTTATTACATATAATACTCCTGAATCACATTAAAAGGTTATGAGCTACTTACAGAAAGCAAACATTAGCACAGATCCATAGAATGTGGTTTTTAGGAATGAAGTAACCTACACAGAAGGGAAAAGAGCAACTACTATGAATAATGAAAGTTTATCACCAGTGCTTTCTACAAGGCTGTTGAATTTAGGCTGTTTGTAGCTATTATCTCAATTTGCTCTTCCTTCCCTGAGTGTTCCCCTGTGTGATTTGTTTTCACAGCCCCCTGCCCAGACTCAGAGGCAGAGGAACCCATAGGTTCAGATGAATGATAATGAGCATTGTCAGAGAGGAGAGAAAATTGAGTCCTTGCTCTGGCTGCCTGGCCAAGAGCTGCAGGAGTTAATTGTGTCAATGGTAATGAGACCAAGCAGGCAGCAGATGCTCACGTGCCTTTACAATCCAAATCCCACCAACAAAATCCTCCCACAGAAACTTTGAGGGATGTCTTGGCACCCTGGAGATAGTGATAGACCCAGTCCCAGCCACATGCCACCTGCTAGAGCCATTGTTAAAAAAAGAAGGAGGGAAAAAAGCGCCTATTGATAACAAAGTTGTTTGCTGTCTCTTGCAATGACTTTATGGCACTAGTTTCACCATACTGCAGCTATTGAACCAAAAAAAAAAAAAAAAAGGAACATCTGATTCTTTATAGAGAAACATTTTCTTTGAGCACTGTTAACCACTTACTTAGGAAGCCAGATGTTCGGTATATGTTACATATTCTGCTGAAAAAGCATGCCTGCCTTTTTCCCATTACAGCTCCCACTGTGTCTGCTTCCTACAGCAGGTTTAAATTTTCACGTGTTTTCCCATTACACTGGAGCAGGGACCATGTTTTCCTCTTTTTTTTTGCCCCAGAAAAATCAAAAATAAAAAAAAGGCAGATACCCATGTGGAGTACTGTATAAATATTTACTGTAAAATAAAATAGACAACATATTTGTTCCTTATTCACAAAGCACGCTGGGTAGTGGATTGTGCCTGAGGTTTTGAAGTGAGAATGACCACTATGTGTTCCTTATAGAAAATGCTTTTTAATGCAAGCTTCCTAAATCCTGCAGTGGAGAGAGGTTTAGATCCTTCCAGGAAATACTTGCCTAACAGCAGCTGTTTCTGGAGAAATCTGATGAAATGTCCTTTCTTGCCACGAAACTTCATGTCTGGCTTTGCAGTCCTGTGGGGCAGCTCATGCTCTTCAAGACATTTTTAACTAACTCTGAAGCTGATCAAAACATTTCTGGACATTAGGTTGGATCCCCATCAGCCTTCGCATCAAAATCATAAAATCATTAAGGTTGGAAAGGGCCTTTAAGATCATCAAGTCCAACCATCAACCTAAAGCTGGTAGATCCACTAGCACCATATCTGCAAAGAAGGCAAAAGCATCTTAAAAACTCTGGAGTTACCTCTGGCTGCACCATGGCTGCACATGGCTGATCTCTGGCTGTGCTGGAAATGATTGACCTGTTTCCTTCTTGAGAGACCCCCAGCATCCTTGGAGCGTGTAAGTTAATACTGTCCCTGCCAGCTCCATGGGGTCCTGCGTGCCCCCACAGAAGCATGGGTGGATTCAGTATTATAGTCGGTAGCAAAGAGTCATGAAGAGCATTTGTGTGCCTTCCAGCAGGAGCATTTATTGCCTCTACAGTGTTGAACGTTGTAGAGGCAAATATGAATATGATCCTGGTGCTGACAGTTTTGTGCAGGGGCAGGGAAAAGGCAGGCCTAGGGAATGGGGACCGATGGGGAAGCTCTAGGGGAGTGACAAGGGGTAGAGGCTGACAGCCAGCCAGGGAATTCAAACTGGCATAGATTAACATGCATCTGGGAGAAGCCTTTTTGGTCACCCTAACATAAAGTGGTTCTTGTGGTACTAGGGACTTGTCTTACTGAAAACTCTCTGTCCCTTGTAGTGTATGTTCACTGGCCACCACAGTTAGTTACTAGTAGCTGCTGGAAGTAGGTACATGAGTGGATCTGGATCATTTGGCTTAGTCTGTCAGTGGAAGACTGAGCATGTGCTTTTTCTGGTAAAAAGACACTGGAAACACCAATTATGCTCCTTTTTTAAACTCCCAGGGGTAATGGAGGATGTTAAAGTTCCATTAAAAGCTTGGGTTGAGCCAGTAATTTGACAGACTATGTACTGCAGCCCTGACTAAATTCACATCTACACCAAACTTCAAATGTTTTATTTTACAGAAACCTCACTCCTGCAAAGAAAAGTATCTCAAATGAAGCTGCTTCTTTCTGCTCTTTATAGAGTGGCCTTGAAAGTATCATCACATCTTAGTGTGTTTCAGGGTACAAGAGCAATACATTTGGCAAAGCAGAGTAGCAACAGTTTAAGACACAGAAAGCCTTTCAAATTTATTCATGTAAAGTATTTCAAACTCCAGTGCATGTGGTGTATGAGTTTGCTAACATCTGGAATAAAATGTTGGAAATCCAGTGCCGGTACACCACCTTGTAGGACTGATTACTGTACCTCGGGCTGAGAGCACAGATCTTGCTGGCGCTTTCCCTGTGGGGAAAAAAGAGGTCTGAGGTTTCTGCCTGCAGTAGTGACCACCTCAGCCCCATGGTGGCTGCACCACGGGGGGACAGGAGGTGGAAGAGAACCTTTGTTCCTTGAGTTCCACTTTACATGAACCAAAGGTTATGGCCACTGTTGTCTGAAGCCTTTGGCCCTCTGCATTATTTGTATTTCAGTTGTAGGGATGATTAGAAAGAAAAAATTATGCCTTAGGAAATGGGTGGTTGTATCTGTTGTACACAGCAGGACCTACAGCTGGGTTTGGGTGGCTTTGTGAGAGAGTGGAAAAAGGCCACATAATATTACATTTGTTGGCTTAGGTGCAGTGGGAAAGAAATGTGTTACAGTCCTGACTGGGGCCTCTTTTCTCAAACATATGGAATACTCAAACCCTCTTTTGGCTGAAGCGTATGTATTGCTCTTAAAGGCAGTTTTGGGTAAACAGCTATCAATTAGAGACATTTTACTTCATACTTTACGAGGCAATAACTAAACAAAATGACAAATGCATTAAAATGATCAAACAATGGAATTTCCATTGTACACTGTGCCATATTAACTATTCCTCAAAAAAATTCAAAAGTGTCTGCTGTTATATTGCAGGCATTTGTTTATAACAGAGATCTAGTAAACTGTAAGACTTATGCATATTTCTCTTTTTCACCTGGTAAATCTTAGAGAGATAAAAGTTTTATTGGTGCAGAAAGAGACTTAATATCTAGGTACTTACCATGCATGGAACATATATGGGTTTAACTCATGATTTATATACACAATGCTGCATTGCAAAACTGCCTTGGAAATTTACTCATGTAGCAGAAAACATGATCCCCTGCCCTTTGCTACAATGATTGATGATAAAGTAAAACCTAGTTTTAAACTCACTTTTCAAAAAAAATTCTCTCCCATCAGCAGGTGTATAGAATTTGGCATTTTGATGTATTTTAATGACCCAGCAGATCTTTTCTTCAGGCAAGTTGAAAAAGTGGAAATTATAGGTCAGGGCTCTGAACTAAATTTCTCTGTTTATTCCTTCTTCTGAGTCCTAGTCTTTTGTTCCAGGGCTTTGACTGGCTGTTTGTTGAGGCAGGAAAGGACTTTTTCCTGGCACAGCTATACCAAGACTTTACCAAAAGTCTTGTGGACATCTCTGAGGTAACAGAGTGGCCTTTGTGACAGCTCGTGGTGGACACTGCATAGAAGGGGCAGTATTCTGATGGGAGCAGATACTGGTGAGCCAGGGTATCTTCAGCAGGAAGTACTGTGAGGCTTAGGTATACATGTATGTAGTTAATACAGATTTTGTGGAGGTCAGGATTGATAACATCATGTGGACTTTTTGCTTTTCTGATTTTTCTGCTAGGATTCCTTTCCCCATTTTTGATTGTGTTTTCATGAGAGCTAGGTAACTGATGTCTGATAACTGATTAAACATTGTTTAATATTCCACAGATCAAAAAATGTGCTCTGCCTAACGTATTTAGTCTTAACTAAGAAGACTGTGATGCAGAGGCCATATTTTTGATAGTCCAATGGTCTTTTCTGACTTTAATATCACTTAAAGTAAGTCAGCCTCTGACGTCCCTCAGTTCTGAAAAGAACATCGGGTATAAACATGACTGATGAGATAGCAGATTGGACAAATACAGCATTAATTTGTGATGAGTTCTGTAATATGGTTGTCTATGCAAAAAAATGGACTGAAATGTCCTTCCACCCACTCCAAAGCACAGTACCATATTGACCTTTGATCAGCTTTTTGGGCTGAAGAGTGAGTATAAAATGGCAACACTCATTTGCCTGCAAGGATACTCCTCACTCAATTTGGACTCATGCTGCAACAGATGGAAATACTAGTTTTAATTTGGGAAACAAGCTTGTTGAAGAGAGATGGAGGAAGAGAAAGGGAGAGAAAAAGAAAGAAGCAGAGGGAGAGAAGCAAGATGGAGAGGCTAAGCTCCTTGGTTTTGTCGTTCATTGTGCTGGAAATGTTCTTTTAAAATACACTACTGACTTAGGAAGATTTGTCTTTCACATTCATTGCACAGGTGTCAAATCAAATTTTATATTGCGATGTCTTGTGCACTGGAGCATAGCTCACGTGACATTTTGTAACATAAAGCAACATAAGGTAATAAATCATACTGAAGTGAATAAAACCTCATTTTTGTGTATGTGTCTTGAGAAGGGGAATGAACTAAATGGCACAGTGCTAATTTTATGGTGCTTCTATCATTGTTAAGAAATTTTTTTTTCACTCCTGTCCTTGCTGTGAGACTATTTATCAAAATAGTTCTTCAAAGTAAAATTCTTTTCCACCTAATTTTTGCATATATATTGTCCATCTAGTGGGTCACAAACTTTTAGAAGAAAATATAGGCTTGAGAGCTCAGTAAAACTCCACAAAGTAACAAGATAGACTTTAAAGTGTATCGATCCTAGAATTAAACCTCCTTTCAGATAAGTGAAAAATAATTAATCTGTTATGCATCTATGGTTTCTGAAGCAGTTCTGTAGGAAAATGAAAGTGCAGTTCAGAGTAAGTTTGTTTTTTTTAGGTACATCAGTGAAGAATTGGAGTGCAAGTTTTGGGAAGAACTTTGTGGTGAATAGGTCTGTTTTAGGTGGGAATAACTGAGATTATTCTCCAGGAGGCCAGCAGCACTCCACTCATGTGCCTAACTGCACTCACAATACCAAACTCACTAAGAAGCATCTGCTGCCTGCACGTGGGACTCTCCCTTTCCTTTGTGAGGGAAGTCTGTCATGTCAAAGGTGGACTGGAGTTTAAGAGACTTTCACACAAAACTCTTTCACTGGATGTTGGAGATAGCAGCCTTAGGAGTGCTGTGATTGCTCCTAAGCACCCTAGAGAAGCATCACTTTTAGAAGGGCTAAATGCTTAAATATTGCTTCATCTAAGCAAACAATCTCAAGATGTGTTCCTCCTCACTTGCAGCTTGTCAAATGAAAAAATACAAAAAGAAAATTGAGGTTTTTCTCCTTACTTTAGTGCAGAATTCAGGTAAGGACTGTTGTGCATTGGCATTTTATCATCATTTTAAGTGCAAGTGGTCAGTTGCAAGACAGTGTGGACTTCAGTGATAATATGGCATATAATATGACAGGTAAAGTTGTAAAATAAAAAATAAATTCAAAAAGGGAAAAAAAGAAAAGAAGTGCTGTAATTCCTATCTGTAGGTATCCTGCTCTCTATTAATATAGAGTGTGTCTCTGAGAAAGACGGATGTGACAAAGTAGAATTACTATTTGGAAAGTGATAAAAATTGCATAAAGCAAGTTCTGCATATATAAGTGTACTAAACAGTTCCTTGGAAGAACTGTTATAATTTTAAAGTATATATAATAGTTTTAAAGCAGTGGAATTATTTTTACTATGAATTATTCATCTTCTGTACTCATCATGTAAAGGGTTGGTGACTTCTTTTATCAACAAAATACTTTTTATTGACACTAAGAACAGCATTTAATTGAACCTCTTTCCCCAATTATCGTCAGAAAAGAGTTTACACTTGTGCTTTGGAAAAATGTTTTAGGAAGATTTATCAGAGCTGCAAAAAAAGCTGTCCATGAACTAATGGAATTATGCTATCTTTGAATTCTCTCCACCAGAACTTAGAATGGTCACTAATTCCTTTCTTTGCTCTTTTGGTGTTTGCAAAGGGGTTCACTAAAGCCTGAATTGATATAATTATTGGCTTGGATTGTTAGAGATTTAGGCCAGATGGCTATGGGTTTCTAAAGTCCCAGTTGCTTGTGTTAGCTTTTCTAGTTTGCCTATAGGGTTTGGGGATCAGCAATTTGAAAGGGCTGCAAACTTGTAAAACAGTATTATTCATGGGGGCAGAATGTTCATCAGCGTGACCCAGTACTAAATACATTCATTATGGGCATTTCTATTCTGCACAATTTGCCACACGGTGCTAGTTTGTGGAAGAAAAAAAGAAGAGACAATGGCTTATAAAATGCTTTTGAATGCTTAAAAAGAAGGAGAGTTCACACTGAGCCTCCTCTGCTTTCTTTTTCAGCAAAAACCTTCTTAGTGACTTTGGCTGAGCTCTGCTGAGAGTAAGTAAATTGGGCGAATAGGAGATTTACTCTTTACATTTTTGGATATGCCGTGGGGGGAAACATGAGAGGGAGAAGAGCAATAAAAGAGTGATGGTATCCTTATGGGCAATGCTAATAAACAAATGGACAAAGATAGCAGAAAAACAAAGAGAAACACAGCAAGCCTGTGGATAAAATGATAAAAGCATGTGTAAAAAGGAAGTAGAAGCCACATAAATAGATAATTTGAAATGAGAAGAATGCATTAGCTCCCAGGTCCTGAATGCAGCCTGAAGCTTACACACGGATCTGTAACATTTTTGGTGCACACAAAATACATGCTCGACTCAGACATAAGATTATATTTTTGTATGCAAATGTGGGGTAGTGTAAATAGTTTTCTGCAACATCAGAGAGGAGAGGAATTTGTCATTTTCTAAACAATCTGTCTTGTGGCTTCCTTTCCTTTAAAACATTTGGCATGTAGAATGTGTGCTTAGCACAGACTGTCACGGTGGAGCATGACGTGCTGTTTCAAATAGGATGAAAAAGATCATCTGAAGTAGCACTGGAACAGCGAATAAAAAAGCTCAGAGACAGTCGCACACACAAACACAGAGGAACGGGGCTCAGGCAGAGGCAGCCGAGCTGAGGGCAAAGATGCTGCGAGATGCAGCCGGGGAAGGACCGGAGAGTGCAAAATGTTCCTAACTTGGGAAGAGGGAGGACAGGTTTCGTGGAGTGAAGGAGCTCTCGCTGGGCTCCGGGCAGGAGCTCATATATTAGGAAAATGCAGGTTATAGGTAAACAAACAGCAAGAAGACGGTCTTGCGGCACGGATAGCAAGACACCACCCCCAGCTCTTTTACTAAGCAAGCCCACTTAAGAGCTCCCAGCGAGTTAAACAAGGGGGAACCTAAAAGTATGTAAATAAGGAGTGCGATCGCATTTCTCGTGGCAGGAAGGGGAGGAATTAAAATCACAAAACCCCTCTTGAAACTGCCATGAAAATTCGGAGGGTAGGGAGGAGAGACGTTGATTTAAAGTTGCCCATTAGTCATTTGTGCCCCCCAACCCCCATCCTTGGCGGAGAGCGGGTGCTGGCCGAGAGGCCGCCCCGCTTGTCCCCGGTCCCGCCCGCGCTCCCGGTCCCCCCGCCCCGGCGCGCCGGGCTGTGGGCCCCCTCCCATCCCCTCCCCTCCCCGGCTGATTGGCTGCACTGGGCTCAGCACAGGCCGGGCAAAAGCTTTGTCTGGGGACTTGGTGTGAAATTGCGGAGGATTTTAGACCGGAGCCGGCGAGGGAGGGCGTTCAGTCCGGCGGCGAGTGCGGAGAGGGAGGGGACGACGGGCTGCAGCTCCATCCCGCCAGCTCCCCGCGGTCCCTGGATGCTAACAGCGGGAGAGTA
Source organism: Lanius collurio (assembly GCA_020086605.1). Taxonomy (NCBI): domain Eukaryota; kingdom Metazoa; phylum Chordata; class Aves; order Passeriformes; family Laniidae; genus Lanius; species Lanius collurio. The sequence goes on along the minus strand of JACBWW010000038.1, from coordinate 692,193 downwards.
GCACGCTGCCCCGGAACATCTCAGCCTGGAAGAGGAGCGCTGAGTCAAATGAGAAAGCGTGGATTGCTTACAGATTGTATCTGGATGTCCCGGCACGGTGTGTATAAAAATAGCAAAAAGTTTTCTGATCTGTAAGTTATTAATACTTGGCTGGCTAGAAAAGGCGTTTTCAAGTTGGAAAGGTTCTGATGTGCTCTGGGTTTAAGGTACCGAAGGAAGGCAAAATAATTGCTTTTTGACTTACTGGGAGAAATTAATTGCAAAAACTTACAAATGTATCGAATCGGCGGTAAAATGCACTTTCTGTTCATTTTTGCACTGATCATAATATCTTGCAATAATGCTGTGCTGGGCAAGAATTTGAAATACAGGATTTATGAGGAGCAGAAGGTTGGATCAGTAATTGCAAGACTATCGGAGGATGTTGCTGATGTTTTATTAAAAATGCCTAACCCTTCCTCAGTTCGGTTTCGAGCCATGCAGAGGGGAAATTCTCCCTTGCTTGTAGTCCGTGAGGATAATGGAGAAATCAGCATAGGAGCTAAAATTGATCGGGAACAACTGTGCCAGAAAAACTTAAACTGCTCCATAGAGTTTGATGTGATCACTCTGCCCACTGAACATCTGCAGCTTTTCCATGTTGAAGTTGAAGTGCTGGATATTAATGACAACTCTCCGCAGTTTTCCAGAGCTCTTATCCCTATTGAGATTTCAGAGAGTGCAGCTGTAGGAACTCGTATCCCTTTGGACAGTGCTTTTGATCCAGATGTCGGAGACAACTCCCTTCACACTTATTCCCTTTCTGCAAATGATTTTTTTAGCATTGATGTGAGAACCAGGACTGATGGTGCTAAGTATGCTGAGCTGATCGTGGTTAGAGAGCTGGACCGGGAGTTGAAGTCGAGTTATGAACTCCAACTCACTGCCTCTGACAAAGGGGTGCCTCAGAGATCTGGGTCATCCCTCCTGAAAATCAGCATTTCTGATTCCAATGACAACAGCCCTGTGTTTGAGCAGCAGTCATACATTATCCAGCTCTTGGAAAACTCTCCTATTGGGACTTTGCTCATAGACCTCAATGCTACTGATCCAGATGAGGGCGCCAATGGGAAGGTCATGTACTCCTTTAGCAGCCATGTGTCTGCCAAAATTATAGAAACTTTTAGGATAGACCCAGAAAAAGGTCACCTGACCCTGCTGAAGCAAGTGGACTATGAAGTAACCAAATCTTATGAAATTGATGCTCAGGCTCAGGACATGGGGCCAAATTCTATTCCAGCTCACTGCAAAATTATAATTAAAGTTGTGGATGTGAATGACAACAAACCAGAAATTAACTTAAATCTGATGTCCACAGAGAGAGAGGAGGTAGCTTACATTTCTGAAGGGTCACCCCTGGACACCTTTGTTGCCCTGGTCAGAGTGCAAGACAAGGACTCTGGTATGAATGGAGAGATTGTTTGTAAGCTCCATGGGCATGGCCACTTTAAACTTCAAAAGACTTATGAAAATAACTATTTAATCTTAACTAATGCCACTCTAGATAGGGAAAAGAGATCTGAATATAGTTTGACTGTAATAGCAGAGGACAAGGGAACGCCAAGTCTCTCCACAGTGAAACACTTTACTGTCCAAATCAGTGATGAAAATGACAACCCACCCCGCTTCCAGACAAACAGATATGAAGTTGTTATCTTGGAAAATAACTCTCCAGGAGCATACATCACATCAGTGACAGCCACAGACCCAGATCTAGGTGACAATGGGCAGGTGACATACACTATTTTGGAGAACTCTGTTTTGGGAAGTTCTATAACCACCTATGTGACCATTGATCCCTCCAATGGGGCGATCTATGCCCTGCGGACCTTTGATCATGAAGAAGTAAATCAAATTGCCTTCGTGGTCCAAGCTAGGGATGGAGGGAGCCAGCAGCTTGTTAGCAACACCACAGTTGTGCTCACCATCATTGATGAAAATGATAACCCTCCTGTCATCGTGGGGCCAGCACTACACAACAGCACCGCAGAAATCTCAATCCCTAAAGATGCTGAAATTGGCTTTCTTGTCACCAGGATAAGGGCTACAGACAGAGACTCTGGTATGAACTCTGAACTCAGCTGCTCCATAGCAGCTGACAAGGAAAACAGCATCTTTGTGATGGATCCACAAACTTGTGACATCTCTATCAATGTGAGTGTTGAATCAGTTCCAGCAAAACAATGGGAATTTTTAGTGATAGTCCAGGATAAAGGCAGCCCTCAGCTTAGTACTAAAGCTCTTCTGAAATGTACCATTTTGGAGCATGTTTACTCATTTTCAAGCACCGAAGCAACTTTGGTAAGCCAACCCTCCCTGGACATCTCCATGATAACGATTATATCCTTAGGATCAATATGTGGTGTGTTGTTGGTTATTATGGTTATCTTTGCTACGAGGTGCAACCGAGAGAAAAAGGACACCAGGTCTTACAACTGCCGTGTGGCTGAATCAACCTACCAGCACCATCCAAAACGTCCTTCCAGGCAGATCCACAAAGGGGACATAACGCTGGTGCCAACGATTAATGGCACTCTACCCATCAGATCTCACCACAGAGCTTCGCCGTCATCGTCCCCGGCCCTGGAGAGGGGTCAAATGAGCAGCCGGCAGAGCCACCACAGCCACCAATCACTGAACAGCCTGGTGACCATCTCCTCGAATCACGTGCCCGAAAACTTCTCCCTCGAGCTCACCCATGCTACACCAGCTGTCGAGGTAAGGTCCAGACCTTGTTTTTGCACATCCATTCATGCAGGCACTCATTTGGGAGCATACACATACCCCTGCCTGCAGTCTGTGAGAGCAAGAGGCAGTCAGGTCTGTGCTTCATGGGAGTGTGTCATGGATTTCTCTTCAATGTCATAGCTTTTCAGTTTTAGTCCAATATCAACAGAGTCCACTATCCTGGGGAACAGGGTTAAATCTGTTGTTAATTGCATTATTCCTTTGTTCTTCCTTGTAAAGTCAAAACAATGGAGTGGAACATAGTGCTCTGCACTGGTTTACTGTTCACTCTTTCTTCCTTGCCTTCTCTCTCCCTCTGTACAGCTCCATCTGAGAAAGAGTGCCTGAGTATTTACATTCAGAAACAATCCAGGAAACTCTTTTATTAATGAGGGTGAACAACTAAAAGGTTCTGACACAGTTTGAGTACAGCTGTTGTGAAATGTGATCACTGTGTCTCAAACTTTGAGACTCCCTGTCTCAGTTTTTGCTGCAAATGCTGGGTCATGGCTTAAATAAATGAGAGCTGTGTCCTGGTAACTCTTTACATGTAAAGCAAGGCCATTTTGTTTTGAATAAGGATCCTGGAGTGGTAAAGGCTTGATTCTAATATATTAAACCAAACCAAAACTCTACCTCTGTTTAGTTGCTTGTTTTACTTGGTAAGGAATTAATGATTATGAGTTCAAAAGCTAATTAACAGCAGTGAACTTCCTCATTGTACAGAATCTTCAGATGTTTCCCATGTCAGACACTACACTACCAAATAGTCTGTTGTACTGCATTATATATGTGCAGGATTTAATTTTTCTCCTTTAAGATTTAATTAAATCTTAAAGGAGGAAAAAAAATAAACCACAAACAAACCTGAGAAGCAAATTAGTGGTTTTAAAGCTAGGAGCTTGAGCTTTCATTTCAAGGAATCAGTTTTTCACCTTTTCTTTAGCAGGTTTCTCAGCTTCTTTCGATGCTTCACCAGGGCCAGTATCAACCAAGGCCAAGTTTTCGAGGCAACAAGTATTCCAGAAGCTATAGGTAAGAATCCAGATTGTTCTGCTTCATATGAATGTACACAGATCAGAAAATACAGACATGTATTTTTAAACAAAAAGTGGACTATAACATCCTTGAGATAATACAGTTCTCCACAATTCTCTTTACAGATATGCCCTGCAAGATATGGATAAATTCAGCTTGAAAGACAGTGGCCGGGGTGATAGTGAAGCTGGAGACAGTGATTATGATTTGGGGAGAGAGTCTCCAATTGACAGACTTCTCGGGGAAGGATTCAGTGACCTTTTCCTTACAGATGGGAGAATTCCTGCAGGTAAGAGCACAATGGAAGCTGAGCAGTTTATTTACAGTACTGCCCAGCTGTCACTTCGATAAAACTACTACTGAGAAAACAAAAATTGTTTAGCTTTCAAGTCCTATGTTTCCTTCCTTTTTCACTCTGCTTCATGATAAATACTGAGTTGAAGCCTTGACATGTCTACTAAAATGAAACCTCAGTTACAATTGCAAATCTACCCAGAGCAATGCCTACTTTTTTTGTTACTTGAGCTGGCTCCAGATTCCTCCTAAAAGTATGATCTGCTCCAAGTCCTTAGACTTTTAATGACTGGGTGGATGTTTTTGCAAAGCCAGGCAGTTGTGGTTTGTTAAAAATACAGTGAACTATAATTTGGGAGATAAGTTTTCCACAGTGGATTTGATCCATATGATACAAACTTTAACCATTTAGAAATTAAATGTGAAAGTGGGCTAGAAATATGGATGGGGAAGAAAGAAAAGTGTTCTTCCCACTGAAAAATGAACTTGAGTGGCAAGGGAAGGATCGAAATATGTCCCAGATTTTAAATCTTGCAACCCTAATTTCTGGAAGAAAGAGCGTAAGAGGTACAATTCAGGGGCAGAGGGCAGAAAAGAAAAAAAAATAGAAAAGGGTGAGTGGTAGTAGGATAAACACACATATTCATTTGTATGAAGTATTGCTTTTAAATTTATGCCCAAATAAAAGTTGAATAAAAGGTCATGGGAATTCATGCTTAGTATAGATAGAAGAATTTTGTGATTACTTTAATAATTATACAGCCTCTGGTTGTACCCTAGATCTTGTTCTTGAGATCATACTTAGTTTTCTCTGTATAACCAGAGGGTCAAATAATTTTAGTACGGTTCACTGAACCAAGTTTATAAATTTAACAAGTTTAGTAAAGTAATTTTATACATGGAGGCCCTTTGCTTTGGGTGGGGGGGGACCATGCAGCACATGGCCTTTCTAAAGTGACTCCTATATATTAACCAGGGCAGTTATGCTAGGCAAGACAGAATGCTAAAAGTTCAAATTGTTTTTCTTATACAGTTTAAATTTTTCTGTGCATGTTTTGCTCCAGTTTAGGTCTTGTATCACATACCCAGCTATTCACCTACCTCCTCCAATGTGCTCAAAACTGGAGGCCATGAAGGGTTACTCGGTTTCTGTTTTCAGAATCTTTAACCTAAATCTGGAGTTCTAATATATTTTTATCCTCATCCTCCCTAACTCCTACTACTTATTCCTCTGCCAGCTAGCATGAGGCATGTCTCATTCTCTCCTATGCTTTAGCAATGAGGCAGGGAGGGATCTCCTGGAGCTCCCTGTTGCCTGGGGAACTTCAAATGCAGTGGTGTTTGCACTGGCATCCAGCCCTGCTTCTGTGAAGGAGGAGTGATCCCTTTACAGTGGGCATCTGGGGGTTGCCAACAGACAGGAATGGCTGTCTTCTTAGCTGGCAGAAATGCCCATGACCCATTTTCAGCTCTTAAAATTCCCTCTCTGAACAGTAAGCCAAAGGACAGGATTTCCAAAAATGCCAGGGTAATTACATTCACAGTAAGGGAAATTCCTCTCAGTGCATATGGAACCTGGTTGAGCTATCAAGATTGGTATTTAATCTTACCCAGATGTCCATTTACTGCTATGCATGGCCTTAATCCTTCAGATAAGTCTGCTGAACCTGTTGAAATGAGACCTGAATTGATCTATAACATCAGTATAAGAAAGGGAAAAGAAAACTTCCTGAAGGTTTCCTGTTCTCCATTTTGAAAAGTTTCTGCATTGTCAGTCTTGACACAGGCAAAAATGCCGTGGGAAGGCTTTTTCAGTTTGTCTGTTTAAGGTGGAACAGGAAAGGAATGGAGCCAGTCCCTCAAAAGTCCACAAATTACATGATCAGAAAGTTCAATAACTGTCCTTGAAAGACTTGTTTATTTTTCTTCTTAAATCTTAAGCAACAAGCATTAAATTCTGGGGAGAAGGAAAAAAAAAAAAAGAAGAAGAAGAAAAGGAGAAAGAAAGTACTGTTGTGCATCTGGGCATTTTTATATTTATTGCTGATTTAAGGACAGATTGTGACACCATTCAGTTACTTCAGAATATCTTTTGATTTTATGTTCAGGAACATCAGAATTTATTATTTTAAACCAAAACCATTTCTGAGAACAGCAGTTACAAAACTGATGCTGAGACAAACCTTGCTGCTAATGAAATGCTAGACCACTGAAAGTATCAAATGAATTTAAAGGAGTCTTAAGGAGTCTTCTTATTTAGAAGCATAATCCTCACCTTGTGGGATGACTTGAGAAATGGTCATGGTTCACTCAGATGTCTTTTGACACTTCTAACTCTTGGGCATTTTCTGTAAAACATCATACATAGGAACAAACACTTGCAGGCATTTTAGTCACTTGTATCAAAACTTGAGCCACTGATACATTCTGGTTTTCTTTGTCTGTTTGAAACTTCCTGGATCAGCAGTTATTTTGCAATAGATTGTGCAATATCCAGGCTGCTGTCTGAGCTTCTAATCTTGAAGAAATTCATACTGTTGCATGCATGGCACAGAGAAGGTTTATACTCACAGGAATGGAGAGGCCATTAGGAAAGCAAACAATATGATAGGCTGTGTAAAGTACAAAAATAAATAGTGCTGACAGTATGAAAGCACTATTATAAATCACTGGTACATCCTAAATTGAAATACTCTGTTCAATTGTGCTTACACCACTACAAAAAGATTTTTTGATAAACAGAGTGGGTCCAGAGCCAGATGGGAAGTGTATTGAGGGAGCAAGGAAAACTTCCAGGGCATGACTGCAAACATTTCTTATGTAGTCAGTATATACTGAGAAAGAACACAAAACTCTATTCTGTGTGGGGTAATCTAACCATTAAGTGATTAGGGCAGGAGTTTCTTATGGTCAAAATATGCATAATGTAAAGAGTCTGTCATTTCTGAAAGCTGTCTTTTGAAGTTGGTAACTCAAACTCGTGAGGACCCCAGCAGCACCCAGATCTTCTCCAGCAGATCTGGCTGGCACACAGACACCCAGCCTGAGGTGACACTTTGTGTCCTACGATCCGTTCCCTTTGGAGTGGAAAATTCAGTGTCTCTCCTGGTATATCCCTCTCTGCAGGTCTATCAAATTGGGCTTTTCATATCTCTGCTTCCAGGAACCCTTCTCAGACCTCTTGGAATGTTTGCAGACAACTCTTGTAGTGCCCCTTGTTGGGCCAGTTTGGACAAGTGTAGCTCTCAGGGCTCCAGTCATTTGCCCCATCTTATTGCTTCTACCTGAGAGACATCAATAAACCAAGAAGCTGAGAGAGCAGCTCTGTTGTCTTCTGCTCTTCAGAAGCCCTCATGGATTATCTTGATTCCCATCCAGTGGGTTTGAGCCCTCCTTGTGCCAAGGCCTGAGGCAACATGGGTCAGTAACCTGAGCTACAGAGCTGCAGGTGCACCTGAGAGTATTATAAACACCAGAGTCACACAGACTGGGAATTAGACCCAAGGTATTCTGATTAAGATTTAACTGATTTAGTTAAAAAGGTAATATGGCAGTGGATCACCTTGAGTTCTACATGCACCTCATTGTCAGAACAAAGGAGTTGTTTAATGGAAAAGGAGATCCCTCTGCAGGTTCTTTGTTCTTCATTTCCCCTGTCTATTTATTCCCACTTCATTGCTCTGATATGCCACACTACTTGCATGTGGAAGACTTGTCTAAAACTCAAGTGAGTGCTTGGAGGTAGAAATTTCTTCATTTTATATTTTTTAATGAGCTAGAACTGTAAAAAGGGCTTGTATGGCTTCAAGCCACAAGTGCTTGTTTTTCCATCTGGGATTTACATGTTTATCTTCAGCCTTAGGTAAGAGATTGCATTACTGTCTTACATTAACTGCATTGGTTGTTCTTGTACTTGGCAATGGAGGTACCAGACCATTTGTATTTGCCACCTTCCTACACACAGAAGATGAAACCAAACACCAGATTTGAACATCCCTGGGGAAGTTCAGTCCTGGTGTCAGGAATCCCTGTGAGTGCAGGTGCTGTGTGCAGCAGGAGGGAATGCTCACTCTTCTCATGTCTCTCTTACAGCGATGCGGCTGTGCACGGAAGAGTGCAGGGTTCTGGGCCACTCTGACCAGTGCTGGATGCCACCACTGCCCTCTCCCTCTTCTGACTACAGAAGCAACATGTTCATCCCTGGAGAGGAGTTCCAGTCACCCCAGCAGCACCTGCACCAGCAGCATCATCAGGGCCTCGAGGAGGATGCCCAGGCAGCTGATGCCGGTGAGAAGAAGAAGAGTTTTTCAACATTTGGGAAGGACTGCCAGAGCGAGGAGGAATCAGGGGACACCTGCACCTCCTCCCTGCTCTCTGAAATGAGCAGCGTTTTCCAGCGCCTGCTGCCTACCTCGTTGGACGCCTACACGGAGTGCAATGAGATGGATCGCTCCAACTCGTTGGAGCGCAGGAAGGGACATTTGCCAGCTAAGACTGTAAATTATCCACCAGGGGTGGCAGCCTGGGCAGCCAGCACACATTTCCAAAACCCTGCCAACAATGGGCCCACTCTGGGGACTCACTCAGGAGTGCAGCCTTCGTCCAAATGGCTGCCAGCCATGGAGGAGATCCCGGAGAATTACGAAGAAGATGATTTTGACAACATGCTCAACCACCTCAGCGATGGCAAACATGAACTCATGGATGCCAGTGAGCTGGTGGCAGAAATTAACAAGCTGCTGCAAGATGTCCGGCAGAACTAATTGTTTCAAAAGCCTATTTTTCCATATTTATGGAAAACTGGAAGGGAAGGAAAAAAAAACAAACAAAAAACAGACTGAGAAGAACTGGCATTGCCAACTAGTTGCATTTATCATAAATGTGTCTGTGTATGTTGAATATTAAAATACTGTATTTTCATATGTACACAATACAAGTGTGATTATATGTATTTTAAAAATACATTTGTACCTTATATTTATGTGTAATTTAACAAATAAATTTTATTTTTTTACACCCAAAGCAAGCATGTTTTCCTAAATGTACATAGATGCCACCACCCTTGTCAAACCTAGAGCATTCTTGCAACACAGGCATGTTAAAAAAAAAAAAGAGATATTGTTTTCCCTTTTAATTTCTTTCAAATGTTTCAAATACAAATTCAAAGCACTGAAAAAGTTATGCAGATGTTAGTTTCAGTAAATGATCCAACACCTTGTTGCAATGTTTTATTCTTATAATAAAGAATTGTAACTCCTATGAAACCTAAAATGTCCTTTTTTATTTTGATGCTTTTGGTCTGTAGAATCATCTTCTCATTTAATTAATGGATTATTGCAGGCTGAGGTCTTCCTGTCTTTGGCACATAAGTGTTTTCCCCAGTGAGCAAATCATGGAGTTCAGTGCTGGGTCTTCCACTATGATTTCTGCAAAAAAAAAGTAAATTTGTTGTGCTGTTGTTAAACTGCAAAGCCAGTTGAAATCAGCAGTGTATACTTGAAAGACAGCAATAAAATCAGCTTTTCTGACCTCAAGCTGAATTCTGAATTTATGTAAATACAAAAATTGCAATGAACTGCTTTGTATTTGTAAATGACACCAAAATAAAAGGAATGTTACATCTTCCAGAAAAACAGCTACATTTTGCCTCTGCAAAGCAGCTATATTTTTATATTAGCCATATTCTCTGTTGTAAGTGTGCCTGTCTTCTATTTGCAAAGTAGTACAGAAATGCTTGAACTTTCTAGAAAAGAGCAAACCTGCAGGTACATAAACTGGCTGCATCCCATCCTTCCATAGTGGGGCTTCTCCCTGTCCTGAAGCTGAGTGAGAAATCATTTAGATTGTGCTGCCGTTGCCATGGTGGGGATGATAAAACTAATGTTGCTCAGATAAAAGTCAGTGTGGTCCTTTTAGTTCCTTTTTTCAAAACTATTTTTCATTAGCTTATCATACACAAGGAGATCTTTGTAGTAGTAAACAAATGGATTTTACAGCTGAGAAACATGGGTGGGTTTTGAACCCCCCAGTGCTCATTTCAGGAGTGTTAAGAGATGGCCATAAAAACTTGTATTTTGGGCATTTTATGCAGATGCATATTTTCTAGGATATATATATATATATATATTTTTTGCCAAAACTGCGACAAACTGTTGGAATAATCCAAGTCAATCATATATCTGTTTGAAACAAATATATTTGTTCTGGAGAGTTGCACTTGCAAAGTATCTTATATTTTTTTTTTTTTTTTTTATGATAGATACAAAAATTCCTGGTTAATGTTACCCCAAAAAAGCAAGAATTTTGTTGCATGCATAAGCTTCATTTGTTTTCCTTGTGTGCCTGGAAACTTTAATCTCCTTATTGGTTTCACAGTGCTGTAGATGAGACATTTGAAGATGTGTAGGCATTTGTTGACACCTGAACAATGGAGAGATTCTCATCTTGTTTACACATCAGGAGCTCATGCTATGCTTTACCGGTTAGAAATACCAGGACCTCACATTGGGAGGTTTTTTATAGCACCTTTGAGTGGGAACAGTACTTCAGTCTCATCGAGCTGCTTTCTGTTACTGGGAGGAAGAAGTTGTAATGCCTCATTAAATATTTGACACCTCTTCCCTGTTTTTTCCCTTCATTCCTACTAATAGGCACTATTGGTCCCACAAGCCTCACCTGGGTCCTATTATCCCACTCCCCCTCACTCCAAAGGCTCAGACTGGAGCAGGCAGCTGTTCTATGAATGTTTGTCCTCTTTTGGCTCTCAGGGTCGACCTGAGACTGACTTTATAGTTGTGCCTCCAACCCATATCCAGCTGCTGCTGATTGGAGTCCCTGGATCCTCATCCTGGTTTGTCACCCTGGCATGCTGAGGGCTCACAATGGATCCCTTTGCCAGCACCTCACTCTACCTGCTGCATCCAGGTTCTGTAGGGTTGCACTTAGTGCAGGTACTGCTCATGTTGGGCTTGCTCTCAGCTCCTGGTCTTCTTGATGCTTTAAAACAGCAAGATCAGGCTGACTCTGAAGCCAAGCTGCTGTAACAGTCCTAAAGTTCACAAGGACATAACTTCCTCCTCCTTAACTAGGTTGTTTCTGTCTCATATCAACCCTCCCCCTTGCAGTTTCTCTCTTCTTCAGTGTCCGGTTTTAGCCCTGTTCTCCAAGTTCCCTCACCTTTACCTCATTGAACTCCTCTTGGCCCTCTCACTCCCCTTAGAATCTGACCCACATACTAATCCTGCACAGCCCACGGATAGGTTTACAGAGTTTATTGTATCCCAATAACCTTGTCCATGACTGAATTTCTCAGTTTCTTCCTCTTTAGCCGGACCTAGCTGGCACATCCCTCAAATCCTCTCTTGCCCTAACTTTTTAATGTGTAAATTTTAATTACAACATAATTGTAAGCTCGACTGGATCCCTGAATTTCCCTACACCCCATGCCTTTCCTTGGGTGCCTGTACAGCACGGAAAGAGCTGACTTGTAAGGCTAGACTTCCCCACTGCTAACTTTTCACATAAGTGGGAGTGTCAGGAAAGCAATTCTGAAGACAAAACTCATGCCTGCCAGGTTATTTGATCCCAGCCTGGGCACAGAGGATGTACTGGTGTACTGGTTGTTATGTTAAAAATGCACAAGGTGGTACTTTGGAAATAGTTATTAAAACTGTAGATTATTTTTCTGTTGACAGGGATAACACATTGCTGTTACAAAATTAGCAGCAGAGTATGAAACTCCCCTCCAAGTGGTGTAGATTCCTCCATAAATAAAGGCAGATAGCTGTTTCTCCTCATTTCTAGAGGAGGAAATATTAGACTTTCAGGCTCAGACTGCTTTGCTCTGTCTACAAGCTTGCAGGGCGGCCTGATAAGCTTCATTTTCACAGTCATATCATCCACTAGGGATTACCAACCTGTTTTAAATTTAAAACCCTTAACTCAGTTCATGCCTCCTGGCCTACCTCACATGGATAGTCTCGATGATTTAAAGAGCCATTGTTTGCAGAGGAGACTTTCTACAAAAAGTAGATTGCAGTGAATTTCTCTGTTAGCACTAGGCATCTAAATGTTGTAAAACACGTAAGGTTCTCCTAGAGGGGATTTCTGAACCAAAACAGCAATAGGATTTGGTATGTTCATTGCTGCAAGAATCTTATAATGCAAAGAGACCGGTAATTAGACCAGTCTTCAGGAACAAGAATGTTTACTTAGGTTATATCTGAAATTCATCAGAGTTTGAGTTGTATTTATAATTGATAGGAAGCTTATTAAAAGATCTGTAGATGAGAGAAAAATCTATCTTAATCATGCTTGGTTTAGAGTCCCTTTTTGTCTCAGACTTCCTTTATAAATGAGAGAAATTATATAATATTTACATAAGTGTATGTGTGCATATATAAAAACCTTAGCAGCAAATCTCTTCTGTGTAAAGATCAGGGAAAATTGATAGTATGCAGATTAAACAAAATATATAATAATATTTGCTGCATTTTGACAACTAATAGAGAGTTAGGGGTTGCTGATATGGTTTAAGCACCAAACATGAGCATGATTGTCCTTTCCAGAACACAAGATCCTAGTACTTCTCTAAATGCTTACTAATTCTATCCTTCCTGGTGGCAGAAAAAGTTGTGAAAATTGGCAAATGGTAATTACCAAAATACTGATTATCCCTGTAAGTATTCAAGGCCAGGTTGTGTTGGGCTTTGAGCTGAGGGGTCTAGTGAGAGGTGTATTTGACCATGGCAAGGGGTTGAAACAAGATGATCTTTAAGGTCCCTTCAAACCCAAATTCCATGTGCTAGTGGTTCTGGCATTCCTTCTGTATCTGGAAATACTGAAACTTTTGAGCAAATACAAAGTTTATTAATGGATGCTCAGCAACTACTTTTCTTCAGGCTCCATGTAAGTTTCTTATATTCACTTCTGAAACTGTTACATTAAAAATGTACTGAAATAACAAGGAGAGTTGTTTGACCACTTACTGAAGTTGTGCTTAAGCATTTCTGTCACTGCTGCATCAAACTTTGCTAAGTGCCCATTAGGATAAACACATTGAGGGGATGTGGTTGTCAATAATGCCTTGCTGCATTCTGTTTATGTTTATGGTTGTGTTTATAGTTGCAATGTCTAAGAACAGCAATAGAAAGCAAACAAAAACCACCCCAAAACATTTAACCCTTACAGTTTCCTTACCTTTTTAAACGCAATATTGAAATTCATAGAAAATGCCAAGAAGTTTAATTTCTTTCTGTGCAACCTGCAGAGGATTTCAGTTTCCCAAGATTAGAAGACTTGGAAGCCTCCATTTTTAGCATTAGGTTAACATAGCATCTGATCTAGGAGACTATGTTATACATGTAGTTTCTTTCAATAATGCATGCTGTTACATTTTCAGGTACAGTTTCCTTTCTGTATACCAGGGTCAAACTCTACCTGCACACCAAACCTGGCCTGCAAAATTTTCTGCAATGCAGTTTATATAAATAATAGTAATAAAAAAGGAAGTGATAATAACTTCAATCAATTAACAATATTCATAATTAACAACCCTGCTGTATTTTACATCCTCAGAGCTGTAGA
>JACBWW010000038.1:625690-663565 GCA_020086605.1 Lanius collurio | reverse complement strand
TAAATACATTTTTTTTAATTTCTACGAAAGGATAAAATAATCTATTCTTTACTAAAGCTGCTTAAATACTATCATCTGTGAGTGCTGAGGCACTAGCATGAGTAACTGTGTGAAACTACAGGAGGGAAGCATTTGCCTTTTTTTTTCGTCTCTTGCCTGCTTTATGGTTTGTAAATGATAAATGAAATTTACTGGCAGAACCCTGCAGTAATATTTCAAATTATGTTACAGAATAGATTGTGAAAAGTATTGAGTTATGGCAGAACCAAAGAAAAAGGCCCTAATTTTTTCCTTTCTGGAAAAGTGTGCTCTATCAGAGCATTCATCACCCTGTTTCATTATCACAGGATGCCACAATGCTTCAACTCCATGGGCTGAAATACTTTATTTAATTTAAATAACTTCAAAATTATGCCCACTATTGATATTGAGCCTTAGGAATTAAGTGAAGTTAAATGTCAGTTATACAGTGAGAGTCTGGGTACTGGTGGGTGCCCCAGCAGCATACAAAGCAAGGCAGGACAGAGGAGAAGCTGGAGTGACGCATCCCCGCGGCATTACTACGTAGACCTCTCTCCTAACAGTGAGCCCCCTTGCCCCCACCCATGATGGAAAATTTGCATGGACACATTTTTATGATGTTTCATTTGTTAATGTCGTTGAATGGTGGAAAGCAAGATGAAAAAGAATTACTCTAAACCAGGGCCATGGGTAGTGTCTACAGTGTCCTTTCAGCCCTTTGATGCAGGATCCTTTTGTTGGCTCGGGTGAGTGGCGGCTCTTTAACATTCTGAACCTGCTGTGGCTGCTGGGGCAGTTCATCACCAAAGAATGGAAAAGGGCCCCTGGCATATCAAAAAAAAAAAACGTGGGGGAGGAAAGGAGGACAGAGAAAGGCAAGTCCCCAGCACACAGACCGTGCATTGTACATGCAGGGTTTCAAGAGCCTGCCGTTAGGTATATTTCATAATGTGAAAAGACAGACCAATTTTGGCCCCCTCGCCTGGTGGGATCAGTGCTGTCACTGCCATTTATTTTCAATCCCCCATGATTTCTGTATTGCCAACAACCCTTTTTGCATAAAAATGAACCATAAAGGCAGTCAAAACACCTGCTTTACTGACAGCCCCGATTAAAGCTTTGATTTATCCTTCAAAGTGTGAGCTGATCTGCTGTTCCTGGGGCCTGGTGCTGGTGTGTAATTCATCAGGGGCTGAAGGTCTCCTTTCTGTCTCCCCAGCTTCAGCTGTGGCCGCCTTTTGTACCTGCTTGAGAGCTGGGCTAACTCTGAGAACACCCACCCCAGCTGGAGGCTGGGATTTTTCCATCCCTACTGGCACAAGTTACTTAGTCCATTTTATTAAGTGACAGTAAATTACAGGACTAATTGGAAAGGCCCCCAGATGCAGGACTGCGTGGCTCTGAGGACCCAGCCCCATTCCCACTGTGGGCTCTGGGGAACAGCTATCCCAGATGGGAAGGAATAGTGTCAGTTGCTCCCACTTCATGCTTTCCCATCATTTAAAAGATTGACACTTGACATGGAAATTTTAGGTCGTGTGGGAACCCCTTCTTTATAGTCAAGTTTTGTTCTGTGGTCTTAAACCTTCGTTTCAGGGACTGTGCTGTGCACATTAAGCTTCTCCCCAGGCTAAAAAGCAGCACAGAATGTGGGAGTGAGCCTTTCAAGACCTTTAGGGGAAATTGGGTGGGAAAGTTAAAAAGCTTTATCACTGTAACTGTAAAAATAGGTATTTCTTAAGCCTGTTGGAAGGTTAAATTGGGTCAGAGTTTTTAAAAAAAAGCCTAGCCTGTATCCTGTATATGAATCCCTCCCTGCCTCCCTTCCCCCTGCCCAAAATAAAACCAAACACAAACCCAAACCTCAGCCTTTAAGATACATAGACTAAATTGCCTTGTGAGTATATTTGACTTATGCACCATCATTGATCCATTAAACCACTAAGCTGTTATAGACCCAGAGCATGGTATAAAAGAAGGCTGAGCCTATGTGGATCAATGCACAGAAATTTCCCAAAGTGAAACTTCTTTTATTTGAAATGTACTTTTTCACTGAAATGAAAACATTCTGAGGAAAAGATATCTGTGTATTATTATTTATAAATTAAACAGGAGCAAACAGGATAATTTACATTCCAACTCTTTGTTCTGAAACAAGACTTGGTTTTGAAATGTTGATTAAGTCAAAACATAATCTAACATAGTACGTATATAATGTGGTGTTTCATTAGGATCAGAACAATTTTTCATTTGACCAGATGAACATTGGAAAAAAAAATTAAGAGTGACTGAAAACATCCTTTGAAAATAAGCCAAATCCTTAAAATTAATTGCCTGTTTAAAAAAGAAAAAAATAATAAAAAAAAAAAGAAAGAAAACAACTATTTTTTATTGCTGCATTGCTGGGAACTGGAGGATTAATTTTAAAATATCTTTACTATAAATTCTTTAAATAGTAGGAATATGTGTAAGATTTACGTTTGCAGTTAAGATAGCACTTGGCAAAAGTCTACAGTGCAGACAGATTTCCTGACTGTTTGGAATGTAAAGTAATGGGATAGTTGAAATTGTGCTGTGAAGTTGAGCAGATCTGAGCCTTGGCACCACAGGGGCTGTGGTGAAGTTGCACAAGTCCAGAGCACCAGGCACTAGCACCTCTGTGTTCAGGTGTGAGACAGGCATAAGCTTGTCCTTACCTGGGTGGTTTCGTTGTACAAGAGAGATGCATGGACACAGGGCAGGCAGGATCCAGCCAGCCTCAACTGAATGTTGGCAGCACATGTGTTAAAAAGATCTTGAGCTGCCTATTTAACCCTAAAAATCTGGTTCAGCACCTGTAGGTATTTGGAAGTATGATTAAGGTAATCTCTGCATGAAAATTGAGAGTTTTGCAAAACCAAAGTCACATCTGAGGTCTGCAATAACACCCAGATGGATGTGGGGTTGTGCAGAGCCATCAGAGAGCGAAGCTGCAGCCGTTTTTAATGTTAAAGAAACTTCATCTGGTGGCAGTGGGAAGGAAAGGCACTAAACCAACTGCTTATTCTTTGTCTATCACTGCCTTTCTCAGTCTTTGCCTACTCACCCCCCACCACTTCCCTGTTTAGGCTGGCATGTGGTTTACAACCCTTCATACAATGCAATTCTTGACTTCATGGCTGGCAAATCTCTCACATCTGATATTCTTTTAAATAGTGCAAAACCTCTTTTAAGAAAATCTGAAACAATTCATGACAAAAATAAAATTCCAGAATAATTTTGCTGACGTAAATCTGCTTTTTGTTGGAAGAAAAAAAAAGCAAAGGTCAGAAATAAGGATAGCCAAACTAATTTTGCTTTGTTTGTACAAAAGAGGAGACATTTTGCATGAAAATGGTCAGTTCGGATTTTTGCCTAGTGCATGTGATTTTATTAGTCTTGACATTAGTTTTAGTTCCTGCTGCAGGGAAAACTTTCAGTCAGCTATGACTAGCTAATGCAGATTTGAAGAAACAACACACATATTATAAAATGCTGACTTTTTTTCATTTATACAGAGCATACAAGAATTTTTTTCATATCTCCCTCATCCATACCTGTGCCTGTCCCATACAACCCTTCACACTGACCATTCTTTGCTTGCACTCCCTTCAACATATTTTTCTTCTGTTAACAATAATTCAGTGCCTTTCTCTGATACTTTCATTTCCATGTGCTTTGTCTCTATATATTGAATGTATAAGCTGTATAAATACACCACATAAATATATATACATATACATTTTATTGTATAACACCATTAAGATTAGACTGAAAGCATGTCTCACCAAGCCTGTAAAAGTCCAGTTCACATTGGAAAAAGAAATTCAGAGATGGTAAGGTATTGTGAAACCACACTTGTGAGAATGTAATTTCCTCTTTTGTTCTTTGTGTATATCAAAAAGTGATGCACCAGAAAAAAATAGCACTGAATCCTAGTTAATTAGTCCTAATGGAGATAAAGATTAATTACACAGGTTAAAACCTTAGTCCACCACCCCTGTGTTGCTCTGCACTGGTGTTGACATATAGTGGCATGTCCTGATAGAGACCTGAGGGAGCAAGAGAGATGGAGCAGTGGATGTTGTGAGGAGAAGAAAACACACTGGAAAAGGGCTTAGGCAAGAATTCTTACTCCACAGTCTCAGTAAAGGCAGTAATTAGATGATTTAAAGCATCCACAAAGTATCCACAGTATAAATCATCTCTAACTTTAGAATTTTCAGCATCAGAGGTGCAAGAGCTGAACAGCTTTAAATATCTTCTGAAAAGAAGGCATGAATGGCCTTTTCTTAATCAGCACATTACTGTTGTCTGCGTGTGTTTATTGATGCACACATTCTCTTGTAACCTACTCCCTACACCCTACTCATAACCTAAAATAACTTTTAGAAATATCAGCTTTGGATGTAGATTTGTTTATTCTGCCTGGCCTTAATTACCATTTCCCAAATGAATCCAGCCTCAACTTTATCTTGTATTTGGTTTCTCCAGCTAGGGCATGAACAATGCTCCCTGCTGGACCTAAAAGTTAGAAGGAAACAATCAGCATCTGGCTGTAGTTTAACTGCACAACACTCTAAGTACTGTGTAGCATAAGAGGTTCTCATTTACTTGGCTGCCTTCTAAGGGATGTTGGAAAACTATGCAAAATACACAACTGACTTCTAATGTGTCAAAAGAAAGAAAATTTTGGAGGTACAGGAGCAATGGTTCTGTATCTTTTCCTTGCTATGCTTTATCTAGCTTTCTTTCAGAATGTTTTAAAGGATGCTTTCCTTATTCATGTGGTTTACCTTGAAGGTTCTCACAGTGGTGACCTTTGTGAAGAAGTAGTAATGACTGCTACTAACTATACAGTAAAAAAAAGAAAAAAAAAAAGCAGGTCTTGGTAAAATCTGTAAAACAAAATGAAGGAAAACTTTCAGAGGTAAATCTCCAAGCAGAGAGGTTGGCAACCCTGAAAGAGATTTGCAGCCAAATCCCTTTAGCTTGAGGTTAGCACAGGAGAAGATGCTCCGTGAAATTCTGGCAAATATCCGCAGCTTAGCTGTGACTGAAAAAAATTACAAAAGAAAATAGAGAAGAAACTCATACCTGTTATTACAGATATGTAAATACAGATTTTATGATATTATAGATCAGTTTTAAGTTATTTTTTCCGACAAAATGCTTAGTTTTACTTTTTAGAGTAAGTTCTCCTGTATAAAACAAAATTGCTTTCTTATACAAACCAGAGCAGCTTTATGAATTTTAAATCACCCATAGCACATAGAGCAAACTTTGGATGTTGGGCACAACTGGTTTGAATAAAAAACTTTCTTCTCTTTTTTATCTTTAAAATGTTACTTAGCCAAAAAGATATTTTAATAAATGCATAAAACATGTTCATCAAAATGCAAAATTAATAGAGGGCATATTTCCTTGCACATGCTTTTGTAATTGGTTTTGCCAAGGGTAGTTTAGTTCAGATGCAATCCCTCTTTGTTCACTGAGAGCCTGTTCATTATATTTTATACAATTTCACTGTATTTTCTATATCATGGATTTTTCATACTGTAAAATTTTAATTCTAGCCTTATTACAGAATAGTTTTATTTATTACTATAATGCAATCTCAACTCATATGAAAAAGGGCCAGAGTAACTTGCAGTAACAAAATACATGAACTTGACCTTGCAGGGATGTATCATTTTCCAGCTGCTTGAGGCAGGCCAGAATAAAAAACTGTACACAAATACTGTGTTGCTCATAAACATTCAGAGCCAAACTCTGGGTACCACCCTGGAGTTTTGTTGCTCAAAGCTTTAGCTGTGGCTTCGTTTCTTCATAGTTGTACCATGTGCAGAACTCCAGCTCTGCAGTAAGATCTAGGAGAGTCAGTGGGACTTCTCATAACACACTCATGAGGAGTAATCTCTTCTAGGAATAGAATCCAAACCAATCTTGGCTAAATGTAGGCATTTATGGATGCTGTACCTGTTCAGAAAGTCAGCCCTGGGAGTACAACATGACAGAGAAATTTTGCTTATCAAACATTTGGTGGTCTAGAAACAAGGGGAAAAACTGTAGTGTTGTACAGCACTAGAGGTGTATCTCCTCAACTAAATCAAAAATATTTTTTTCTTAAGAAAGAAATAGCTAAAAAAACTAGAGAGGACTGTTTTTACTTAGAAAATTTAACAGCCTGGTAAGACTGATTTTCTCTTTTCATATTTGAAATATTCTCATGTTTAACAACTGTACCACATAATCTGTGCAACAACAACCCAGAGATCTGTTATAAAAAGGTTTATATCTATGTTCAGAGTAGACTAGTTTATATCCAGGGATTCTGATAGCTGCCAGTCAAAGTTACCTCAGGCAATGCCTGGCTGGGTTCAGTGAGTTCCCACTTGACAAGATCTTTCCTAGGACAGACATAACCAGAGAGAAAAATTTATTCAAACAGTAGGTGTGGAAGCCTCCTCTTACTGACAAATGGGTACTTAAAATAAAATTATAGAATCAAAGAATGATGAATCATAGAATCACTGAGTTGGAAGGGACTTCAAATATCATTTATTTCTCTCCCCTTGCGTGGGTAGGGACAGCTTACATGGACTAGGTTGCTCAAAATCTGAAAAACTCTAGGATCAGATGGACCCTGTAATAGACAGCAAAGGAACTGGTGAAAATTAAAGTAACCATAACAAAGCTTGACTTTATAAGGGTTAATTGTTTGGCTTTGGTTAATTTGAAATTATTTCCCTGCATATACATAAGGAGACTCATCTTTAATATTTTTTGCTTTTGGAATCTTCCACTGATTTTACTGCTGAAAGTTGCAGCCAAAAGGAGATAAAGAAGGTTATAAAAATGTTTCAGAACAACATGGCCTTCTGTCACACCATGATTTGAGTCTGCATGGCTCTAAGTTTTAAAGCTTGAAGGGAGCAGCAGGACATCAATAATTCCTACTCTCTAATTAAACACTGATGGCTCTGCCTAGAATTTTATTTTAAACAAAAGTGTCTCCTTAATGTTTGCTGTAATAACAAATTGACAGCAAAAAAATTGTTTGTTTTCCCAGTTGTTTCAGAACATGGCAATGGATTCAGTACAGGTTTTATCAATTACTTTGATGGTTTTGTTCATAGTCTTGGGAGACTTGCCACCAAAATCTGACTTTATATTCGTATATCCTC
This sequence comes from Lanius collurio, assembly GCA_020086605.1. Lineage (NCBI taxonomy): Eukaryota > Metazoa > Chordata > Aves > Passeriformes > Laniidae > Lanius > Lanius collurio. The sequence continues at coordinate 656,339 of JACBWW010000038.1, read as the reverse complement.
AGCAAGCTGCATACATCAAGGAACCTGGTACTGTGTGTTCTCTCTGCCTCACAGCTCATCTTCCTCTACACAGAATAGAAATGTAGCTTGAGTTAACTTTTTAAAGTCAAAAGATGTTTTGAGAGCCAAGTGCGCTTCAAGTTAGCTATACTTACATTTTGACATTTTATCTCCTTTACTACATAAATCTGCTTTTAAATACATATAAATAAGCCAGCTATCAATGCTTCAGGCTAGTTCATCTATCCTATTCTACCTCACTGTCTGCAGTCATTCTACATTTTGCTGGTGTAGACTTATAAGCAACATCAGGCTTATTCATCTTTTAGATAGGTGATGTCTAATGAATGCTTATAATTAATTACACTGTTGATTACAAGGTAGGGAATTTTCTGCCTCTTATGAAGATTGGATTAAAGGGGAATTAATTCCTAGTCCCTCCCAAAATACAAAGTAGAATACAGCTCTAGGGCATGTGCTGTTATGAAAGTTGACCTTATGCAGAAATATGACAGCTGTATGAAGTGTCTAATGGACAGCTGGCCTGCTCCTACATCCAGTTACAGCATTCTCTTACAGCTGCATTTGCATGTTGAACATCCTTCTGTTCCATTCAAGGCTTACAGAGCTTGATGAACCTGATAGCATTCCAGTATTAAGGAAGGAAGAGTGTCTATGGGAACTCCTGGGAATACATTTCAGCTTCCTGGAAGAACCACAACTTAGTTTGGTGCTTTTCTATGCACAGTTGGTTTGGGATAACATTAGGGATAGATGTTTAAGTAAGAAGATACTCATCAGAGACCACAGAAAAATTATAATATTACAGTGGCAGACTAGAAACTTTGGCATGACATGGCAAAAGATTGAAATACCAATTAGCTTCTTTGCACATGCCCAGACATTGTTTTGTCAAATATACCCCAAACCAATAAGAATTTCTGTACCTCAAATTTAAAACAGGACCTTTGAAGGCAATGGAAAGCTGTAGCCTATCTCAGGGAGTTACTTATTTAAGGCAGAACTTGTTTAAGGGTGTTTATCCTGGCCATATCAAAGAGGATAAAGAACTATTTGAGATACTTTCCCCTATTCCTTAAAGATATTTAGATTAAAAAACAAAAAAACAAAAACCAAAAAAAAAACCAAAAAAAAAAACCCCACAAACCAAAAAACCGCAAACAAACAAACAAAAAAAAAAAAAAAAAAAAAAAACCCGAAAGAATTCACAAAAGAAAAAAAAAAGCCACGAAGGAAAACATTCTTTATAACAAACATTTACTTAGAAATCTAAGACTCTCTGGAGAGATGAATGCTTTTCTGTGAAACCCTCCTTTATATTATCAAGTCAAACTCAAGCAATTGTTCACCACTCATACTTAGCTTTGCAAAAACCTACTCCTGCTTCTTATGTGAAAAAATCTGATGTGTTTGAGAGTGTCTTTTGCTCTAAGTTGCTTAGTTGGCCAAAAATAGATATCTACTCCATAACACTGAAGTTGCACTTACCAACAAGAAATAAACTATGCTCATTGTAAGAATTTCTCATGATAATCTTTATTGCAACTTCAATCCAAACTTTTAAGCCTTAACATTAAATCTCTTGTTTTTGCACTTGGCTGTGTCTTGCAAACAGTTAATATAATCAGTGTTACACAAGAAAATTATTGGGTTGCAAGGCACAGAGTTCACTGGCACAAGTTCTTCAGCACTTTGGTAAGATGCTTGTAAGAGACAATCTAGACCTTTCCTGGAATATGAGATGGGTGAAGTTAATTTGGCAGGGCCCTGTGCTATCCTGCACAGATTTCTTGAATCACTTCGTGACACTATGAAAAATGTATTTAAAGTCCTATTTTTCTGGATTTTTCTGGGTTTCAAGGAACAGAGGTAAAAAATAATAAAAAAACCCAAAAACAAAACAAAACACCTCCTGTGTGCTTTTTTGTGCTGGTGTTATTAGAATAATTACATACTTATGAAAATAAAAAATTAATTCCTACTTTTTGTTTTTTAAAGAGCAGTGTTTTTATTTGAAATTGTCACCTTCTGTCTGTACAGTGACATGTGGATATGTTTCAGCCCAGAGGATATTTTTCCAGTAACATAGTGTGCTGAATAAGTTATTCATGAACAGATGACCAAGTTTCATTATCCTCCTGTTAGACTGAGAAAACAACTGCAAGAACTTACATTCTCCTTTAACTTCCTATTCCAGATATTGTCACACTAACCAGAGATTTGAATGAACTTTCTGTCTGTGGTAAATCCCAAATCAAATCTGACATGACTTAAACATGTTTAGTGAACAAACACTTATTGAGGAAATGAAAAAAAAAAAAAAGAAGAAAGAGAAGAAGTCGTCTTGCTGCATGTTTTGCAAGAAAATCCTGAGGGATCAGTATTATGTAATTTCTTTCTTCCTTTTCTTTTTTAGTAGGGCTGGCATCTGCTGAATTGCTTAAGAAATGCATCTCAAAGGAGGAGGAAAGTAAAAGCATATGAACAGTTAGTAGGTGACTAGAAGGTAGCAAAGCCAGAGGATACCAGAAAGCCGACTTAGAGTCCCAAGGATGGGCATTTATACTCCTCAGACTCCCTCTGTTTCCACTCTTAAGGGCTGCTGTAAGGATGGAATAACAAACTAACTTAATGCTCCAATACAAACTTTCATACCCAGCAGGTGAGTTTCAGATGCCCACTTTGAGCAATGTTTCTGGTCTTTTTTTTGGTCCACTAGTGATGGAAAATAAATTTCACTGCTGGAAGCCCTTCTGTTTTATTTCAGGAAAGGAGATTCTGTTCCTTGGCACAGATAAGTCTACAGATCACCATGAACAAGAAATACATGTTCAATTTATTTTTTTTTCTCTCTCTATAGTCATTATTTTAAACAGAAGATTGATTTTAAGCTTGATTTTAACAGGCCTAAATAAAATAAAACTTTCCCTTTCAAAAACTATTTGTGTTCCCCATCTCTTCCCCTGCACAGGAAACTCTTATTATATGGCTTAATTAGAAACATATTTCTGGGATGGGAATGCGCAAGACATAATTTTAGCCAGCTGAGGAACAGAGACAGACTTCTTTGGAAATCTACTATCTGATGAAACAACAAAGGTTTGGGTATGAATTATTCAAGACCATAGTCAAAGTATTCCGGAACCCTGATATGGGGCTTGAAGAAAACAAACGTGGAATCTGTTTAGCAAATTTCTCCAACTTGCATCTCTTGAGGTTTGATGAGTTCCCCACATGGGAGTAAGAGAGAAGCACATTTTTATTATCTTGGAAATGGGATAAGAGGGGATATTATCATTAATGATGTGCCAGCATTTTCACCACTACGTCATATCTACAGGGAGGGTTGTATCACAGTTACATTGATTCTGCATGGTTGCATCTACCATGAAATCTAAATTTAAATTATACACTCTCTATACTTCGAGTCAAGCATATAAAAGAGTAATGGTGTCTGGACATCCTTTGTGATGAGAAAAATACTCTTGTGGGAGTGTGTGTGTGCACATGTGCCCATGTATTAGGTTTTTCAGTGCAAATTCCAAGTTTCTAAGGAAAGCAAACAGTTTCTGTGCAACACGTTTTTTCTGAATTTTTTTTTTTCTAGTGGTAAAGAGATGAGGAAAGATCTCACTACAAAAATTAAGCTATTGCATTTATAACTAATCCATGAAACTGCAAACCTTTCAGAGTTCTGGGATCAGCAGCTGAACTCACGCTATTTACACACAGAACTACATAAAAGCAGATATCTTTACATGGTCTAGGTTAGAATGAACAGTTGTAACTCAGTTACAAATCCATAATTTTTATTAATGTGCATTAATAATTGTTTCACAGAATAAATAACTATTTTATGAAAATATCATATAAAAAGAATGTTATCACAGGTTAGAAACTTGATATCAATCACTTGAACTGCAACTATGTCAACATGCCAGAAAGAGGAACAATTGAAGCCATATTTGATTTAGTTTCTACCTAAACTTTAAAAACAATCCTAAAGTCATGTCAAGATTAGCACGGTCCCCCCTATAAGAAATATTTTAGCCTTCATCTCAAAATTAGCAACTTTGCTGTATAAAAAGATATTGTCCGTCTGCAGTGATATTAACAATTCACAAATTATTTGCTAAAAAATCTTTTAACCTTTCAAACAGTCCTGTTTGGTTGGTTTTTTTTAAATTTTTACTGCTATTCCAAGTCTCTTCTTCTTATATTAGCCTGAGTTTATAGGGCCAATAACAATACAGAATCATCAGTACACAAAACTGGGACATGAAAACTGGAAACAGGACTGAGACCCTTCTGATCTGAAGAGAAGTAGGTTTAAGCCAATTTAAATCACTTCAGGCAAAGAATCTTACAAGGTAAGAACAATATTTCCTCAAGATCTAACACTAAGTTTATTTTTTTCTGTCTTGCTAAGGTACAAGGATAAAATTATTGCTGAAATAACTATTTCAGAATGGTAACAGCCAAATAATTTTGGGTCATGATAAGCTCAGAAGTAACCAAAAGAGGCAACTCTGGCCATATTTCTCTGAATGGACTCAACCTCTTTGTCCTTTCAGTGTTCTCAACTGCAGTGCTAGAACTGCCTTACTCTCATGGTACTGATTATGTATGGTTATAATCAGTTTGATCTCAGGTCTTCTCTTGAGCTTTTCATGTATCTGTAAGCATTTAGATACCCTGTAATGTAATTTTGTGACAGTTATATATGCTATTTATTACCATTAAGTGTCAAAAAAATGGTCAGACTACTTATAAATGTGTTGTTTTAACATGTGGATGAGCCTAATCTAAACTTCAATGGCATACAGTAGCTTCTTCAAGAAACAGGGCTTTAATACAGGGAGATTTTGTCATTTCCTGATGTTTTCTGTGCTGAATCAGCTGCTATTGACAACAATTCCTGGGCGACTTAAAATTCTTCTGTCTTCCAGAAAGTCAGTATGATCTGAGCTCATCTGTCTCTTCTGAAAATTAAACATATTCTTCCAAGACACTCAGGCACTGTAAAAAGCATTATATGCCTACTGATTTTACAGATAGGTTCATGGAAATGATAATTATGTAGTGAAAAATTAATTACAACAACTGTGGTTTCATGTTAAAAAAAAAAAATGATACTGAATTAAGACTGTTGTGACTGGAAAATAGTACAGAAATTTCATTAAATTTTTTGGCATTTAAAACATGTGAACATTTACCCAGCTACTAATATATATGGCAGCATTTACATTTGAATACTTGATTGTGTCAAAGTTGTAATTGTTGTACAGAACACATCAAAAAGATGGAATATTCTCAGTTTCACAATTCTCAAACTAATTTGCATTTGTAAAACCAGTACTATAAACATTGACTGGACCAATGTCCCTGTCAGTTAAAACCTTTTGTTTTCCTTTTTCCCAAGGGTGAATCACTTCAACAAAAGAAAAAATGATTTGCTTATCTAAAAGAAAATTTTGTTCTGAAACATATTATGAAACGGTTTATCTTCTGTCTTTTTCAATTTAAATTTTCAAAGCTAGAAACATAATGAATTATGCATGCAGGTTTAGGTTTCTCCTTTTTTGAGGTTGTTTTGGTGCTTTAGTGGTTTTTTGGTTGGATTTCATTTTTTCTTTTTTTTCTTTTTTTCTTTTTTTCTTTTTTTCTTTTTTTCTTTTTTTCTTTTTTTCTTTTTTTTTTCTTTTTTCTTTTATATCTGGAGATGAGGAAATGAGAATTTCTGCTTGTTTGCTATTCTGACTTTGAAACTCCAATAGTCATGATAGTTTCATGACTTCTGGAAAATACTTGTAGTTTTTCCACGTCATTTATGTGTTGTTTTGAATACTGTACCTGGTTTAAGTACCTTGGGAACAGCTTCTTTATGGGATGTATGTAAGACAGGTATAGAGTTACAGAAATGTGTCATGGATCTTTGAGTGGGGAAGTTCATGTTGTGAAAGACATCTACATTGAAAAACAAACTGGAAATGCAAAGGAAGAAATTCTCTATGTAAGAGAAGTGCAATTGAAAAAACCAAACTTTAAGAACCCAAATTAGGAAAGGTTCATTTTAAAAACAGAATCTTGAGAAATCATAGACTGAGAAGTCAAAGCATATTGAAACCCTATTTTCCCACCTTTTGCTCATGTTCACATCACAGCTTTTGTAATAACCTACCTCAGAGTATGAAAACTCAGGTCCAAAATAAGCTTTCCAATCTATACCATACAAAGCCCCACTATTATAAAGCACTGTGTATTCACAGTGCCCATATTAATGAAGACTAAGTTTTGAGGGCATTGTGTCAAATCTTGACTGAAACATGCCATGTCACAATACATTTAAGAAGCATTCTTAATTACATCACAGGCTACAGGAATCACATAATTGTAGAATGTTAAAAGTTAGAATGAACCTTAAAAACATCTCCCAATAGACCAGGTTGCTCTAAGCCCCATCCAATCTGGTCTTGAACGCTTCCAGGGATGGGGCAACCACAGTCTTTCTGGGCAAGATGTTCCAGTATCTAACCACCCTCACAGTAAAAATTTTCTTTCTAATATCCAGCCTAAATTTCCCCTTTCCCTTTGTACCCATTATTGAGACTCTACTGAGTAGGTCCTTGAAGAGGCAAAAGTTGTATCTCCTGAAGCCCAGAGCAGTGAGCTTGCTGTGTGCCATCCTCAGCACCCTGGGGGCTTCCAGCTCCACCATCTCATGGTCACAGCAGCCAACGCTGCCTTGGAGCTCTGTGTTCCCCACCTGCTCCTACCTGGTGGTGAGCACAAGAGAATGATAAGCACAATATTACAAGAGAATGATGGACATGATAAGAATGATACTAAAGCTTGACATTCTTTAAAATGGATGAATTTCTGCTTGTTTAATTTTTCTGTGGTTCTGAATAGTCCCTTGATGTAACTGTTCCTGTATTGTGTGCTCCAGAGCTGCCTTGGCTGTGGACATCTTCACCAACATCTGCCAGTGCCAGCAAGTCACAAGGCTTACAACTGACTAAACAAGGATGTCAGGAAGCAAGAGAATCTGCCATCAGCTTTTCCTTATATATTATTCTTCAAGCTATTTTAAATTGCGTCCCCCATCTTCTATAATTGGAGCCAAAGCAGCCTCAATTTTTTCATGTCCAGTAGAAATTCAATCTGATAAGGCCCTTTCTATATTGCCTCAAGTGGTGGTTCGTGCATCCTCTTTCCAAATTGGAGATAGCCACAGGCCTTAGTGCTTTACCTCTTGTTTCTTACCTAACCTGCATCAGTTGCTGAGCAGTGAGTGCCAAGGACTTTGTTTAGCAATACAGTAAAAGGAAGGGTTACTCTTTGCAATTTATGCTTTCCACAGCTTAAATACTACATGAGCTACAAGCAAATGAGTTTTACTATCTTTATTTTAATTATGTGCAATTAAATGTTCTATCAGAATTGCCTACAGTGTTTCTTCAAATGATTCTCCTCAATTAGTGTAATGACTTTACTGACTTTCTGGAGAGCAAAACTGAAAAATGAAATAAAGAATGTAAGCAAAGCAAGAAATAAATAAATAAGGCTAGTCTGAGATATAACCTTTTCTTGATGCATATCAAACAATAGGAATAATTTTTAAAAATTATTAAATATTTATTAAATTTTACTTCTTTTAGTGAAGAAATTATCAGTGTAGTCACCAGTGATAATCTCTGTATTCCATGATATTCCACTGAGTGTAGAAATATTGCAACAAATAATAAAAGGAAGTTGATGTATTGATAGTTTTTTTTCTGAAGTTGCACCTGTGTGAATGTCCTCCAGCTATCCTGACCTAATATGATAAGACTGAACTGAAGGAATTTCCTAAAATAGTAACTAAACATTAGTTTAACTAGGATCTTTGGCACTGATCAGAAAGTCATCACTTATATAGGAAATAATCTGTAATCTTGATGAAGAATAAGGCATCATATTTAAGCAAGTGCTGTTCCTGTGACACAACAAAAGCAAAGCATCCCAGCATATGGCACTTGCCTCTCTGTCCTTGACTGTGTAGAGAGAGAGAGAGCAGGACTGTCACCTTTACACCAAGCCACTTTACCTGGGCCCTCTGTGCCCTAAATCAACACACCAAAACTTTCCTTTTTGTTCAAGGAATAAAGCATAAAAGCAGGGTGCTATGCCAATGCTATCAAAGAGGTCCCACATCCTCCCTCCAAGTGACTTCATGTAAATCCAAGCCCAGGGTTGTATAATTTAGCCTAAATTCTGAGCTTTTTTTACACCTGAACCTGGTGGCATTTGGGAAAAATGCAATGTCATATTAATCTACTGTGCATTGATAGAAACCGATAGGAATGTATTAGTCTTGACAGCAAGCTCTGAATAACTGAAAGCTGTGTACAAAAAAGTTGGATCCTTGCCATAGATTAAATAGGTACTGTGCACAGATTGATAGGTACAGGTTTTCTTTTTGTGGAACAAAAAAAGAACAACAAAAAGGTGGCTTACCCAAGAACTGTATATGGGATGAATTGATGACAGAAGCCAGCTTAAAGTAAAAAAATAAAACCCCAACACACAACTTGGAAAGTTCCCATGTTTGTACATGCTGAATCCTGACATCAGTCCCTTGAAAAGTTGATATATTTTATAATACATCTCTTCAAAATATCTCTGCACTATTAGGAATACTTATGAGGCATCTGAGAGTTAAAACAAAAGCAGTGGGGGTGCAAATATTTTTCGGAATATTTTTTACTTGAGAGAGGGATGGATGTGATGATGCTATTAAAAAAAAACTCAACTAAATCAGGTATAGAAACAAACTGCCATTTTGATTTTATAAAGACAAATTCTGACCTGGGTGAAATCAATGAATAAGAAAATGTGATGCTTTTGAAACAATAGCTTGTTCCTTGGGTAGAGCAGAACCTACAGTGAGAGGGGACTGTCCTCCCATGGCAGTGCTGAGCAATAACTGAGCAAATATTTGATCCTGTTCTGACATTTTCTTTTGAGAAGTGATGTGGAAGGCACTCTACCCTCAAACTTGGAAGGTTCTTCTTTTCCAAAACAGCCAGAAACTACTTTATCCCACTCCAGGTCTGTATGTTGACTTGATGAAACAAAAGACTTTTCTCACTTTTCATGTTTATGTTTGATTTGTTACAGACACCTTGCTCCTGCTACAAACCACTGCAAAGTCACACTGAGTTGAAATGGAGGCAAGCACTAACATCTCCCTGTATTTCACATAGCTGATGGTGTAAGGGCACAGGCCAGCTAGGAGATGAAAAATGTGATATGGTACTCTTGGCATCCTCACAGGAAATGTGCCAGGTCAGCTTCTGTGCCCGGTGATGCTCCCATAAGTGAAATAAAAAGGAAGCACGTGCCAAGGGTGTAGGGAACAAGTACAGGGGACTCGTGCAAGGTTTTTGTCTGTTTATGCACTGGGTGTGTGTGGTTCTCTCCCCACATCCATTGCATTTTCTATCTCTTGTATTCCAAGAGGGGATGGAGCAACAAGTGCCAGAGCAAACATGCCATGTTCGTGTTTGTGGCACAGCGACCATGCCACATTGGAACAGCACTCCTGAAAGTTCCCCAGGAACCTTGTATGTGCAAAGGAATGCTGCAGCTCTGGGGAGGGGAAGGAACATAACCTACAGTGACTAGTCTGCAAAACATCTGTGGGACATTCCCTCATGGTCCTCGAGGAGCTAATTGATTGCATGACATTACTTGCCTTTGTTTCTAACCGGGGGAAATAAAAGGAATGAAAAGAATAAATAATATAAAGCATAATAGTGGACTGACATCCAATAAACATGAATGCATGCTCCACTACAACACTGGGAAACATCCTCATTAAATGTATTGCATTGTATTTTCATGCACTGTGGATTTGACCCATTATATTTATAATAGAGAGTGTGATCATTTTATTTCCCAGATATGGGATTGCTGCAACTGCTCTGGCATCACCGTACTGTTACAGTTCCCAAGTGTCTTAAAGAGTGACTGTAGCTTTGAGGAGCACATGAATATGTCTCATGAAATAAAAGGGTTAACACCAGCAACAGGCCTGCAGCTTGCCTGCAGCAACAGCCATGTTCCTCTAGGGAGGTTGCAATTTTGGGAGGGACTCTTTTTCCCTAGAAAGATCTCCCGGGTTAGAAATTGTAATACTTATTACATAAAATTCTATTAAGGATTTTGTCTCCCAGGTACAGCTGAGATGAGGTGTTACTCAAGCAATATCCATCAATAAGTTTGGGCTATGGGATGCACAGTTTTAATTTAATTGTGCATTCATAATTGAATTTGTATTTGTAATTACAGCTTCAGATCTTAACAGAGATATTTTTGGTAACAAACCATTTTCTTTCCTGAAAAAAGATCTCTAAGGTATGCAAAAATAAGTGCTCTTACTAATTTGAAAATGAAGGATGTATAATGAAAGATAGTTTGCATTTCTATTTCATTGTTATTATTATTTGTTCAATTTTATGTATTGAGATGTAATTTAACCCCCAAAGCTGCTACGGAACTTAATTTCTTTTGTATGTTTTGTTTGTATTCCATTAGATATGTATGACAGGTAAAGGATTTGTAAGCAAATTATTTATTTAAAACTAAATCCATATGTTACTTCAAGTTTGAAAGAAATAAATATTTAGTCAAGACTCAGATGACTAATTTAATTATTGTTTTTAATTAAACTTGTGTAATCTTTTCTAGTTTTCCAAAGCTGAGTAGGTTAATATTTTATGATTTAATACTCTTTATGAATACTGTTTGATCCCACCACAACCCACCACAGCTCTGGTTCTCTGTATTCCCTGCTTTCCTACACCACCCACTATGGCTGAGATTTCCCCCCACTTCCTCACAAGCCTGGTACTTTTAGCCTTTCATGATAATGCAGCACCCACCTACAATCACATAATTGCCTTGCTTTTTCCCCACCCTATCTGCTTTTCTTTTCTTTCTTATTATTCATCTGCCATTAGATGATAATTAAATGATCTTTCTTGCCATCTAAACATCCAATGGAACAGTAGTCAGCCACAGCAGACAGGTATTGGCAAAGAGATCTCCTTCCTAAGTGGGGTGGCAGAAGAAAAGCTTGGCTTAATGAGATCAGTCTTCCCTATCAAACTGTTATCAGATCAGTTTGCTAAAAGTCTAGAAGTACTTTATTTCTGCTGTTGTTGATAAATAGTTGATCAGGCCATGGAGCACAGCAGAAAACTGAGTTTTCTGATCTGCAGAGACTGGAATAAAAGGTAAAAACCCCAACAATATAGCTTATATTATTACAGCTAGGGAAACTCATAATGATCTCTTCTTAATGACTTGTAGATCCTAGATGTTTGGGATAACATTTTATTTTTAGGAATGGTTTGTGACCCTTCATCCCTAGGGCAATAACATTGGATATGGATATGATAAATGCATATGGACCTCTTGGCCTTTATAAAAATAAAATACCATTTGCTTATCAAAATAAATTTTTTATTGACTATACTAAAACACTTTGGAAGTAAAATATGCCTTCTAGAAATTTTCAATTTGGGGATCTCAGCTGTGCTTAATCCTTGGTATGTGAAATAAAATATTCACACAATGTAATAATAATTCAACATTGCTATTTCCTGCCTTGGCATGCCAAACAGTTAGTGTCCGATTTAACATTCTGTGTCCATAAAGGCATTTATAACAACTGAGCTTGATATTTTTCAAGTACTGGTTTCTCTGCTTCTTGTTCCACACTACATAAAACTCCAAAACGCATTTATGTCTTAAGCGGGATCCTTGAATTATAAATATTTAGTATGAGAAACCCAAAGGACCAAAGGCAAATCTTTCTCATAAATGAGATTATTTTTTGGATCAGCTTTAGTATTGTACACATCCTGATTATGCACCTGTAGCCATATGGCCATTCCCAAGCACTTTGGGATAATAGTTATTGTGGCTTTTTTGGAGGGTATTTTGCCATATGGGAATTTTATAATAAATAGGATATCTTTTCTTCTGCACAGAAGGTGTATTTGTCCTTGCAATTGTGCTGCAGTATCAGAGGAATCTCCAAGATGAGCTACATGAAAAAAGAGATGTATTTGAAGGGTATGATTAGTTCTTGTGGAAGAGATGCCAAGTTCTTTTTGCTGTGTCTGTCTTTATAGTAATGGGAACACTGGTTTAGGACAATATCTGTACACAAACACAGCATTTAGGACAACTCCTAGCAAAACACCCAAGAGAGATTCAGATTTCAAAACTTGCAGTCTATCTCTCAAATTCACTGAGAAATCAAAATAAAAGGTATTACAAGGAAGCTTTTTTGGGACAGAGTTCTTAATCTATGCAGGTCTTTCCCTTTTAATACCCTTCTTGCCCACTTGCCAAAGAGGAAATTTAACAGAACCAGCAGGCTCTTCTCTTTGCTGCCTGTGGCACTGGTAGCCAGCCTTGCCTTGTGCTTTGATCTTCCTGAGCTGCCAGTGGAGGAAGCCCTCGAAGCTTGAAGTAATTCTGCTGAAGAATACACCTGATTCTCTGTGACAGCTTACAAGATACAGGGATCAGATTCCCTGATTGTTCAGTGAGGGAGGGAAGTGGAAAATAACTGTTCATCTGTCAGCCTCACTGGAACCATCTGAGAAACCTCGTTGATTGCTTCCCCTTTGTCCTTCTCTTACAGGTTTTCCCATGGGAAAAGGAAAATGTAGACCCAAGTCCATGAATAACTTTTTTCCATTGACTTTGCTGGTTTTCATTATCTGGTAATTGATAATAAACACCTAATAAAAGTTTTTTTTACATTCTTTCACTATTTCTTTGCCAAACCAGAAAAGAGCAGAAAACTTAAATAGTGAAGGGATAGTATGTTGCAAGGGGAATTTTTTATATATATAAACAAAGGCTTCTTCCATATAAGGATAAGAAGATTAAATTTCTTTAATAGCTGGGGAAAGGCTCGCTTGCTTTAAATAACTATAGAAACTTCCTTTGTGGTGCAGCATTCCAGAGTGAGGCCACATAATCTCTTGGTGCATGTAAATTGCTGTGTGAATTATGTTCAAGTTATGAATTTAGAACTTAACTGTGACCGACTCTGAAGGGAGGAAAAATTCTCACTTCACGCAGCTATGGAAGAATTACCAGGACCTTTAGCACTGGAACTTGACATGAGTGCTGGCAATGTCAAATACTTGGATTGTTCCCAAAATAAAATGCAGGAGAAGTGGATTTTATTGTGCTTTTCCATGTGTCAGCCCATGTATATAGAAATATGATCGATTCCAAAGAGCAGTATTCCAGAAAACACTTCTGATTTTCTCCTGCTGCTTCTTCCTAAACATGAGAGAAGTCTCAGGGGTATATTCCTGGCTGATTAAGCTAGCAGATGCTGTGTCTCTTTTTCCCCCAGGACAGTGTGCACATATCCCACATCCTTCCAAAGTCTGGACCTGGGGGGATAGTTTATTACACAGCAATTAGCAATTTGTTAAAGTAATACCATAATAGCTGAGATGAATATTTTGATAGTCACTTAATTTTACATTTTTCATCTTCCTTTCTCCTCTGAGTGGTCAGAAGGTTTGCTTGGTTCTTGTTTCTTAAGTTAAGTACATGTAAACAATTATTGTAATTTTGGTGTGATACAGCCTTCAGCAATGTGGAGTTATTCTATGAAACTACAGATGCTGCAGCTTCTGAACATGCAGTTTCTAATATAACTTTGGGAAATAACTAAATTTAGAAATATGGAACCTAGTACTTCAACTTCAGCAGAAAATAGTTTTGAAGAAAATACCTCATTCAAACGTATATCAAAAGCACATCTGTGCTTTAGTATACTTTGAAAATAATAATTCATCGCTGATGACGGGAAGAAATCTACTGTTTCTTCCTGTTTAGAAGTGCTGAGTTCTAAACCATCTGCTGTGTCCTCTATGCAGACCTACAAAACACTCGGAAAATAAAAAATTGGAAAAATTTGACACGGGCAGAGAATTCAGTAAGATTTTCATCTAGAACTGAAAAATGTAAAATCTTATTCAAAATATGACCTAAAATGCAAAAGTAAAGAAATAACTGTAGTTCACTACGTCACTATTACAGTGAGATTTATGGCCTTACTATTTATGATAATTTTCTCATTTTAATATCTAAAAATATTATCTGTTATCTTATTAAGGCTAATTTAACCCCGCCACAGTCCACTTGTGCAGCGGCTGACGGGAAGGTTTTCATGTCCATTACAAGATCCATTTGGACACCTGTGTGCTTATGACCATTTTTGTAAGACTTACTGTAACTGAGTTTTAAGGTGCATGTTGTAGGAGGCAATGCAATTTCACATAATGTAAGCTATAAAGAGGGGAAAAATGTGTATCATTAACACTGAAACCACATTGTAACTCTTACTCCTTCTCCCTGCAAATGGGAAATAATCCTTTTCGTTAACTGCAGCTCAGTTTCAGTGCACTCTATCATCTTATCTGAATTCTGACTGTAAACTCCAGATATCAATGGGATGGAATGCTATTCTAGATTTCTTTATCTATGCCAAATGTTTGCCTCGAGTCTAATTTGTCCTCAGAGTTGCTCTGTGTCTCTGTCTGCATACCGTAAGCAATTTTACTGGATATCTTTGTGACCTGTCCTGCTGATTCAATCAAAGTTCTGCTTCGTCTTCAATGGAAGAAGAAACTAGTCCTAAATGAAAAGGTTTTCCCGTTTGGAGACTTTTGCAGGATTACATTATCATTTTGTTCAGCTGAGCTCTAGCATATGCAGGTCACTTCAGGATATTTTCATGCTTGAGACCAGATGGAAAATGTCTTTTGCAATCAACAAAAAGATTCCATTGTTGACATTTCAAATTTTTTTCTACAACTGTAACTAATTTGCTTTCTACAAAATTTAACAGTATCCAGAAATGATTACAAATACTTTGCAATGAGATTACTTTCATGGCTCACAGGGTATGCAGTGTCATAGAAATTCACTTTATTTTGGTATGCTCAGATTCAGCTTGAGCAGAATCTGTTGCTTGGCTAGCTTAACTGATACATTATTTGACTTTCATGTGGAATAACTTTATGGTTGTTCAGTTCACTAATGACTCTATCTGAAAAACCTAATCATATCCTGGTAATTGGATTTCTCTCACAAACTCTTCCCTTCTTCACAAAATAATTGTTAAGTTATGTGACAAAAGGCTTCCATCCATGCAGGCAAAGAATAGAGGAGCAAAGGTGGGTGGGGCAGCCCCTCATATCTTGGCAGATGGATGATCACCTTGATCTGCCTCTTCCTGAGGCTGTGCCAGGAGGGTGGTTGGCCCCACAGCCTGGGGGCAAGGCCCATGCTGGTGGTTCAAAGGGAAGACCTCCCCAGATTACCTTTGGGTGCTGCCTCTAAAGGGTAGAGAACGGGATGCAAGGGAAAACATTGGGGAGAGATAATGAGGCACAGGTGCCTGGTGCCACCACCAGCTGAGGGTCTGAATGCCAATATGATCACTGAAGTCAGAGGAGATCCAATCTATGCTTACAAAAAGAAAAATCCTTTATAAACCCAAGGGAAATTGCTGCTTGCTTTGCTGGACATCTCACCATATACTTGAATAGACATTAAGCAGAGAAACATGGGCTCAGAAAATAGAATTGATGCATGAATTTATTTAAAAAAAAAAAAAAAAAAAAGGTCTGGGGGGAGACTGGGAAGAGAGTAGAGGGAATTATAAACTTATACAGTGTTTTAAGATTTGCATAGGGGAATCTTCCTGAACTGGCAGCTTCTAAATCTTGAAAAACACACAGAGACTCTTGTAAAGAGACATATTTCTGAAATCTTCGTCCAGAAACAGGCAGAACAATTGTTTTGCCTCTGCTATTTTTTTTTTCTGACTGGGGTAGGAAAGTACCACTGCCTTCACTATTCTGCAACATATGCCCAAATTGTTTGTCTCATTTCCAAAGTGAAACAAACGTCTTCTGTTTATCAAAATTGGTTGTCTCAGTTTCTAAAAAATCATTAGTATCTAGGTCTAAAATCAACAACAGTTTAAGATCCTTATTAATCAAAACCTGGGTATAAAGACAGACACTGTGTTAGGAATTTCTCTACTTTAAAGTGTTGGGGAAAATCTGAAGTGAAGACTGTCACTTGAGAGATTAACATAAAGGATCACACCAAAGAGATCCTCCTGTTTTGTAATCTGGGTATGTGTGTTTGAGCTTTTTCAAGGTAAGTCTTGTGCCTTCTACTGTCAATGGTACAGAAGAAATTAATACAGGACCTCCTTACATTCTTCTGCTTTCCAGAAGGCAAATGAATCTGAGAGGACAAAGCCATCTTATGCTCAAAGCACATAATTCATCTGTCCATAATTTATCTACTCTTTAGTAGTGGTATAGTGTTTACTGAAACTAAAAAAAAGCACCAAAAAACCCCTCCTAAAACCTCTATAATTTTATTTTTTAAAGCCAGCTTTTGAAAATGCAGCACACTGAAGAGTTTTAAGAACCAGGTTGCAGTTACCTCTGCAGAGGTAATTTTGCCTTACAGACCTCAGCAAGACTCAGCCATCAGGGCCAGGGCTGGAGGTTCCTCAAAAGTTCCTTGAAAGTGTTTTTCTCTCACATGAAAAAGATCTGGCTAAAGCATCCTCTAATGATTTGAAAACAACTGGAAATTGGGGCATAATACTACTGTAGTACATAACTAAGTACAAAGGTTTAAACACTTCTTTGTTATTGCTCAAGTTTCCAAGAGTTTACATGAGAATCTTTCACAGACGTGTCTCACATGCAAGGTATTTCAGAGCAGCAAGAGAGGGATGATTCTTCTCAGAAAGATGGTCAGAAGAGGGTGAGGAACAAAGAGCTGATTTTCAGAAAAGCATGATGTGGCCAAGTCATTCCAGAAAACAGTGTATTTGGAGCTTAGTAAAGGATGTGTAATTTTGTTCCTTCTGGAGAGAAAGTGTCAGGGTTCCTTTGGTGATCTCTGAGTTGAAATTTTTTTCTTGACTTGCTCTTAGAACATTGTGATGCTTCTCTTTGAAATTGGGCAGGAGATATTGGCACAGCAGTTCTGTGACTTGTCACATGTAATTCAGCTGGTTTTGAAGGGATAAATATATCCACTTATATTTTTCTGGTGATTTATATGGCCTGAGACACTTTAATGTTACCTTTTAAAGTTTGATTGCTCTTGAGTTTTATTCACATTTACAACAAAGGAAATGTTTTAGTGTTACACATTCAGTTGTGTTATTTTCCTGCTTATATTCTAAGATGAAAGAACCAAGGAAGTTGGAATTTTGATTGTAATGTCAGTGAGATGTTTGCTCTGAATTAGCGAGTTACACAGCTGTAGTAATGTATTTAGTGTTCATCCTTGGTATGTATTTCAGATTATAATCTTGAGATTACTTCTGGTGAGGACAAACAACTTTGACAGTGACTGGGGGTTTACTTATATGGTTGAAAATATAATTTTAATAATTTAAATTTAAATAAATTTAAATAATTTATAATTTTAATCATTTACCTTCATTTTTTTAAAGTCTGTTTATGCTTAAAGCTTTTCTTTCAAGAGGTGTGCTGACCCTCACATATGACTGAGTGCAACACTGGCAACAGACTGTGGCCAACAGCCACAGAGGTAATAAAGCTGCCTCTTTTTTTTAGTTGTGTGAGTTTTGATCTACTCAGAAGAGAGTGCCTTAAGTTATGGAGAATTTGGAATCCCTAATCAAGGAAAAATCTGCTTTAGCCATCCTCAGAAATTTAATTTAGAAGACAAAAGGAATAACAGAGGTTTAATTTGTAGTCAAGATTATTTTATGCCTCCCTAGATAAGATGTGAAATATTTATACAGCAGATTGCTGCTTTCTGTGGCAATAATTTTTCCATAAATATATGAATGTATACTGTTGTACACCACCTTGTCAGCAGCGATCCCCAAGCTAAGACTAACCTGAGCTGGCACATCCAGGGGACACAGTGCTATGCCAAGGAGATAACGAGCCTGATTTCTCAAAGCTGTGCAGGGCCTGAAGTGGCAATTACAGATTTTAAATAGCAATAAACAGCTCGGGTGTTGAACAGCTCTGTATCAGTGTGCCCAGATTCTGGTTTGAGGGATAGAAATGAGTCTTTGTAGAACATATCATCATGTGCTATGGCCTAGAGCTGGTATGTCCATCTCCTCTGGTTATCTGCTGCAAACTAATGACAGAGAGGAAAAGCAGTCAACAGAACAGAGAGGGATGCCACTTAAAACGTTTCACAACAAGCTGAAAAATAAAAAAAAAAATAAATTTTCCATCAAGGGAGGAAAAGAAATAAAATGCATTCATACCTTTTTTTGGTTGGTTTGTTTTTTATTTTTTTTTTAAATTTCAAATTTTTTTAAGGCTCAGTATATTTGTTTTGGGATTTAGTTGTGTTTATTTATTCCCCTCTTCCTTTCCAAGATGTGCCTCTCTTCTGGAAGCTTTCATTCCAGTCCAGTCCTTTAAAAGCTAGAAAAATGTCAACAACTTAAGTATCATAATCTGTTGCTCAAGTCAGGTGACTTACAGTCCTCTCTCTGCGACATACTAACAACAAATTGTAGCATAAAGATACACACCTTACATGTTTGTGTCTTGGTTAAAGTGGCACAGATCTCTAATTCTATCAAATTGGATTTTTTAATGTCAAACAAGTGTACATTTACAAAGGATAGGAAATTTTATATTGTAAATTTACATGGAGCATGTAAACAACATAACACTTTCACTGTTACTAGTTAGATTTGCTTGTTTCAAGATGAGAATGTAATTCACAAATATATACATAATACTGGATTAGCAATATTTTTCCTAAAACCTTTTTTTTTTTTACCCAAATATGTGTAATGGAATAAAAGATTACTTAATGTGTAGTCTTTTTCAGACACTCTGGCAGTACTCTTTAAAGCTTTCATTTATGTAAACTCTTATACTGTGCTGTGCTACATCAAAATTTCCAAGTTTAAAAATGAGATTTTGCAATTTTGTTCTTCCCTATGGAAAACATTTGGGACTAGAAATTTGGACAAAATGTACTTAAAACCCTTATTTTTATTTTTCTTTTCCAAGCTAGGTAAAAGTTTTTCTTAATCCTGATGTAATAACATCAACTTTTGTGTGTTTATGTTTTGGGATGGTAAAGCTCTCTCCATAATGAATTATTGGGTGAGATTTCAATTATGTGCTTTTCACCAGCTAATTCTGGGTGCAATCATTCCAGCTAGGTTATTATTGCTAGATGAGCTGGACAGAGCTTGAGTCATAGTGGGTGTCAGATAAACTGCTTGAGGATAAAAGGGCTGGAAGTGTGGAGGCAGAAGCACTATCATCACTGTGTAGCCTGCCTCCATGTTTTGACGTTGCCTTCAAATAGAGTTGGATCACTTCCAGGAGCAAAACAGTACAACAGCTGGTCCCAATTACTCTAACTACAGTGTGTCTACAAGCACAAATGGCCAGTTTTCTAATTTGACTCTCTGGTTTAATGAACTAGTTATTTATTAATTTGACAGGAAGCCTAGTGTTGTGTTTAGCTGCTTGCTTCTGTTTAATCTTCTCTTTGTAGCAGTGTTCATACAGTCCTGCTGCAATCACTGGCTGCTATTTTAAGTTATGTAGATGAGAAAGCAAAATACATTGGCAACACGTAGCATACAGTTGTTGTTGTTCTACTTCAAAAGACCTACAAGCTAAAAATCTATTGCTTGATAAGTTTGTTACTAAAAGGAGTTATCACTTAGTACAGGTAGGGATACAGAATTTTGACCATCTTTCTCTTGTCTCTCAGAAATTTTAAATAAAAAATTAACATTTGAAAGACCCACATTGTACTTTTACATATTCATCTGCTTCACGGGATATATTTTCAGAGACTTCTAAAGAGATGCAGAAAAATGTACCTGTATGAGCACAAATAGGAGCTTACTCATGCAAGTGGTGTAGTATGATGCACAGCTGTCACAGTGGGATAAGGCAGCATCAACGTCTGCACAAAAGAGAAAAGGTGTACATGCTGTGAGCACACAATGTAAACCTGCAAAGAAACGGTCCCAAATTAGAATATTCACCTATTTTCTCTCAGCACTTTACTCCTAATAAACCACCAAGAGGTTATAGTTACCAAGCAACCAAAACCTGTTAATTTATTGTGCAAGATCCTGAATTCCTGCTGACTTGTAAGGAGGAGTAAGAATTGAAGGATGCAACTGGGGAGAGGGAGGAATATAAACTGTTTTGAAATGAGATTTTTTTTTTTTAATGTCACAGTGCTATCAAAGGAAGCAGCCAATTCACATTCTTTTTGCATTGTATTGCAGTGAAAATGTACTCATTCAGGGAGGCCCCAGTGATTCTCTGATTACAAAAAGCCTTGAGAGGATTGAAAGTGGGGCTGGGAGGGGTGTTTATCTGTACTTACTCAATGTCTTCTGTAGCCTGGGACCCTGGGTGGGTTCATGTTCTTCTGGTATCATAAAGTGAGAAAAACAGAGCAGGGAAGGTGGGAATCATGCTGTGGCTGAACAAGACATTTACTGGATTAAGCTGGTTTGACACCATTTACTGACTGGGGACTTTGCCTCTAAGATTATCAAAATTCACTTGACCTGCAGGGGTTTGCAGATGAAAGATGGAGATAGGTGGATAAGATGACATTTCATGGTTTCATGACGTAGTCCTTGTATTGAAGTTCACAAAATGTCATTTGAATGATGAAGCTTGAATTTAGTGTTTCCTCATTTTAGAGATAGTTGGAAAGATGCTGTGCAGTGTGAAAGTCAGATTTGATGCAAATTATGAGCTGTAAGCACAGAAAAGTCAATGGCAAACTGAATAATAGACCACATTACAATTCAAAAAAACCCTGAGAACTGGTTGCAACAAGGAAGAAAATTATTTCATCAGCAACAATCTTTTTCTCTAAAGAAAATACATAAATATAGTCTCTCATTATATAATACTAATACTAACACTAATACTAATACTAATGCTAATGCGCTTAGCCAGTAGTAAACATAAGCAATTATTCCCATAATAGAATTGGGACAAAATCTTTATTTCCAATCTTCTGAAAACAGGTACAGATAATTTCAAATTCCTTTCAACTTTCTCTAGTGCTCAGTGAAAAAAAAAATATTGACCACTTACCTTGAAAGAACTAAAAATTATGGACATATTCACGGCCAGGCTTGATGGGGCTATGAGTAATGTGGTCAAGTGGAAGGTGTCCCTGCTATCAGAGACTGAAATGATTCATGCCTTAAACACTGTTATGAAAGAATTTTGTCCATTATAGCAAAAACTGTACAAAGATATTAAACCATTGGATTCTATGTTTTTTTGGAGGGACCCTCACTACCAAGGAGACCAGCTGGAGAGGATCAATGGAATATTGCTGGGATCCACAGAGTGGTGATATTTTCTTTAATCTGTCTCTGTCACTCTCTTTCTGTCCTCCTACCTTTTTTCTATTTCTTTCTCTTCTTTTTCCTCTCTTTTTTCTCTCTCTCCCTCTCATATTTGTTATCAAATACAATCCATTCTATTGCCTTTGGCTGGCATATGGTCTTATTTGCACCATAATTTAGGCAGAGGCATTTCTAATAACTTTAAAAACCAATCTGTAACATCTGCCCATGGCAGGGGGTTGGAACCAGATAATCTTTAAGACCCTTCTGTCCTAAACTATTCTATGATTTATCCATGAGTTGTGTTTGTTATCAGAGCATTTGGTCCTAACTCATGTTTTACCTGAAGTTTTTCAACTATTTCAACTATTTCAACTTTATTTTTAAGTGATTTGTGAGTCCTTACAGCAAGATTAGCAGTGGGCAAGGCTTGTTAAAAGAAATAGTAGAAAATGATAAGTGAAAACCTCACCGCTTGTCTGTCAAAGACACCTGGAGTTTCCATGGCAGCAGGAGCATGTCACGGTTAAAAAGGAAATATGGCCTGCTGTACAGTGTCCTGAGGTTCAGAAATAACCATACACAGCAGCTCAGAACTGGCACTGGGCTGCTCTTTAACCTGAGCCAATGTGCTCCTGGAAATGATTACCATAGAGACTGCAGCAATTATTGGGTGAATGCAATGTACACCAGGAGTGTGAAACACATCCACACATCACAGACTGAGAGATCTGATTCTCCTGGCACAGGCAGCTCACAAGATCTGCTTTTCAGATATCTTTCTTGGTTCACCTCTTTGGATAAGAATGCAAATTCTTTCCTTTCCATCATAATAATGTTATCACCAAAGATTCATATAGAAAATGTGTGACCTATAGCAATATCCATATAAATGAGATTTATCAGAGCTCTGAAACTAATACTGGAACTGAAGCTCTATTGACCATCTATTTCTGTGTAAACATTGAAAGAAATTCAAGACTTATAAAAAGAAGGTAAAATGATATCATGTCAGACTAACTGGCCTTAGTAACAAGACATACAGTGCAATCTAAAGAAATCTATATTCTTTTTGGGGTAAAAGAAAACCCCATATAGAAGTGTCACATAACAGAACCATTTCTAGAGGAATTAAAATAATGAATTAGAACTACATGCTGAGGAGCCAGAAATATTTGTTCAGGAAAAAGGTTGTTTTTTTTCCAAGGGAAACACATTTTTCCAGCAACTGTTTTCTTTTAGAATGGGACAAAAAATATTTTGAAAATGTGGATTTTATTGTGGTGGAAAAGTTAATTTTTATGCAATGGTAATTGGGCCACTTGTAACTGACTTCAAAGTAGGGTTTATTGACCCCAGTGTGATCCAAAATGTGTTCAGATAATCTAAATTTTTATTTGACTAATACAGAAAAACATTTTTCTTGTATTTTTAGCATAACAGTAAAGTTATCTTACAGAAAGTGCCCTCTTTCAGTTTCACTAGCTCTTGCTTAAATGCATATTAAATAAAGCTGACTGTAAGAAAAAAATTATGAAATAGAATATCATCCAGCCATCAACACAAGAATATCTAATCATGATTACCCAGATAAGCAGTTTAAATTCAATTGTTATTGCTTTAATTCAATCCTACATTGGCAATTCCATGGGAAGAATTCAAATTGGGCTACAAGGATGTTATTGGAAAAGAAAGTTATTTGAATTTTAAAGACTTGTATTACCCATAATTACAAAATATTTGTAATTACAGGAAAATTTTCAATGGAGAACAGTTAATGTTGATTTTCAGCGTTATGAATTGTATGGAGCTGCACACAGACACATATCACATAAAACTATCAAAAGAAGTCATAGGTTAAAAACTGAATTCTTTCTCTCATATTATACTTGTGGGTTTTAGTACTTCAAAGTAAAAATTTGTTAGTTCCTAGCAGAAGATGTTTAATCTGTTGAACGTAAACAAAATGTCTTTCAGAAAGCCTAACATTGTTTCTGTGAAAAGTCAAGGGTAAATTTAATGACAAATTAAGACTGCATTATGCTGCACAAAATTTAGGGAAATAGTTTCTGAGCCACCGTCAGTTTTTCTCAGGTGTGACTACCAACATTTCACTGAGAAAATTGTAGACTTTAAGTTTCCCAATGACTTCAAAATGCAAAAGTTCATTTTGTTTTGTGGGCTTTTTTTTTTTTTTAAGCAAATCCCAGACAATAGCTCAAATATCAATTTTGACTTTAGTCTACTAAGAATTAGGCTTTTAAATGAAGTTAAATATTTAAAAATCTGAATTTTAAAACAGCATAAGTGAGATTCAATTCTTGATAGAAACTCCTACATTTATATTGTGTATCCACATATAACAGCCTAAATTCATACTATGTCTGTGGTGATATTCAACTAACAATTGACACAAAACATGCATGTGATTCAAAATTAACTCACAGTAGCATGTTTCCATTGATCTTAAATGAAGCATGAAAAAATCAGGGTTTTTTAATTTATTTTTTTTTTGATAGACTCAAAGCTGAAAAAAAACCACTTAAGTTTTCATTCAAATCAGAAAACGAGAAACTAGGGAAAATGGCTTTGCCCTATATGTACCTTGTATACATAATGGGTGCATCTCCCGATATGACTTTACATTCTGGGTTTACAGGTAGTTTACATTGGTTTGCATTCTGTATTGCTGGCCTTTCAGTAATGATTCTTTCATTACTCTCTAGTACAGGTTACTTCCCTTGTTTATAAAAATAACAGTGCAACACCAAAACATACCACAGTTTCTAAAAAGAACATTAGTTTTATGCTATTCTGTCACTAGCTTCAGATGCTCATGAAATTCATGGTTTGCAGCCTTGGAAATACTGTTACTGTTGGTACTTTGGAAGATCCTAAATTTCTATTGCCTTGTTCTTATCACTTCTAAAATTCTTTCTCTGTATCTCTTCTGGATCTTTTCTGGTGCTTTTTGTTTGTCTCTTAATAAGGCAGACAGAACCAGAGAATTATTTAGGCTGGAAAAGACCTTTGAGATCTTTGAGTCCAACTTATGCCCAATCACCACCTTGCCAACCAGACAATGGCACTCTGTGCCACATCCAGTCTTTTCATCAACACCTCCAGGGATGGTGACTCCACCATCTCCCTGGGCAGCCTGTTCCAACCTTTCCTTTCTCTGTGAAGAAATTACTCCAGATGTCCAACCTGAACCTCCCCTGGCACAGCTTGAGGCCATTTCCTCTTATCCTGTCACTAGTTACCTGGGAGAGGAGGTCACTCTCCACCTGGCTACAGACTCCTTTTAGGGAATTGTAGAGAGTGATAAGGTGCTCCCTGAGCCTCCTTTTATCCAGGTTAAACACCCCCAGTTCCCTCAGCTGCTCCTTGTGACCTGTCCCAGCTCCATTGCCCTTCTCCAGACATGCTCCAGCCCCTCAACTTGTAGAGAGAGGCCTAGAACTGGACACAGGACTTGAAGTGTGGCTTCACCAGTGCTGAGTACAGAGGGACAATCACATCAGGCTCTGGTCCTGCTGGCCACACTGCTGCTGAGAAAAGAGATCTTCCCTTACTTCACTGAAATAAATTAATACCCTGAAACATGAAGGATTAGCAAAACAGTTCATGTGCCCTGATGATATCTTATTTAAGATGCGACACCTTACTACATTTACTTGTACATTTCCCTCCATTGTTTCAGGTACTAAATGATCATTCAGGCATTGAATTCATTGAAATGATTATTCAGGGAGATTGACAGAATTGGCCTGGGTTATTCAGAAAAATAGGATTTCTGCTAAGACTGTATTATTACTTAAAAAGCCATAGTCACTTGCAAGTTTTAAATTAATTGTATTATGCAGGAGGCTTTTTTGACAGGACCAGTGAAAAAAAGTTAGTGCAAACAATACAGAAGGAGCAATACCTCCTGACACCACTCTCATAAATGTTTAAGTTTGTAGATATAGGTTTCTACATTTTAGATGTCCCAGGGTATTCCACCTGGCTGCCAGATGTTGTTCCAGAGATAATGAGGCTCTTGGTTCTCTATCACATTTTCCTCTATGCTGAGGTCTGAAAGAAGCTAGAACATCTCAACCAGCACTAAACACCTACATTTAGGGAGATAAGTTGCTCGTATGTATATTTATACCCTCCTTTTAACAGAGAGATAGATACCTTATTGCATGGCAAAGTCTATTGTTGCAGTCTCTTAACCCCCCCTATAGAAAACATAAGCAACTTGGACCCCCTGTGAGCTCAGCTAAAGATAGTCCTCAAAATTGCAAAGACAAACTGTGACAAAAGAGACCATCTCTTGCTCTTCCAAGTAAAAAGATAATGCTGGAAGAATGAGAATGTTGCTCCTATCATGGATTTAAATACCTCGGAGCATCATCTCTCACCACAGTTTGGTCTTCTGCCAAAAGTCATTCTATTTCAGTACAAGAAAGCCAATAAGATCTACAGATATAAAGTAGTCCCAAATCTGAGTTTTCATCTCCTGAATGGTGTTTTCTGGTGTCTTACATAGTAATTCTCATAACAATCTCATTTGGGAATAATGAAAAGAAACAGCTGGAATGTGGGTACTTTATCCAAATCGCCAAAGCCAGATACTTTGGTATTTTCAGTTCTGCTTTGCACCTATCTCTGTGTTAGCTTTGGGTTACCACCTAATTTTGGACGGAATTTTTTTGTGAAGCTCATATGGTGAGACCTCATTAAATATAAATATAATAAGTGAAATCTTAATAATTGCTAATAAAGAGGTAACATTAATTATCCCTTCACAGGACTGGCTGGTAAGATCAGAAAGACTTACCAGATATATCCTTTAGATTTTATCATACATTGCATCACACCTATTTTCAATTCTGTTACACCAAAATTGCCACCCATTCCATTACCTACTGCCCAAATATCAGGGAAGAACAGGCCTCTCCATGTAATATTCAGATCTATGAGAAAAGAAAGTAAATTAAATTCTGTCACTGTACCAGTAGCATCTTTGCTTCTAAGGAGATGATTAGTGCACCAAATTTATAAATGTCATGTGTATATTAATTCTGGGAGATTAGTGATACATGTGTCAGCACTGCTGCAACAGAGAGCCTCATAGCTCAGGAAATTGGGGAAAATGCACATTTTTTTTTTTCCCAAAATGTATGTACTTTTCCCAAAGCATCGCTTTGGGAAAGCAACTAAATACTGACCTTATCTTTATAAAACTCTCCTAATTACCTACTCTTCAATGTAGGTATGAAAATTTGCCAAGAATGTGCTCTCTTTTTGGTGTGAATATCTTTATATCAATATATTTACTATCATGTGCTGCCAAGTCTAACAATGTTCAAGACTTGCCAGGCTGCTTGTTGCTGCTTGTTTATTCATCAGGATAAAATTTAAATATGATATTTCTAAAACTTTTTCTCTGCTGCATCCTCTGGAACTTGCCAGTTTTGTATTTCTGAGATGTTTCCAGAAAACAAAAGGTAGAGGTCTGACACTGCAGAAATGTCCTGTGCTTTCTTCCCAGCTAAATACATACTATTTGTGAATAATTGGGACAATATGGCAGAGATCCCTTTGTAACTCTGGCTTGAGAAAATAAGAGCTATGTATAAGAGAAATTCTCAGGCTTTCAGTGGCTTTTTAAGATATTTATCAGTGGTGGTGGTATGTGCAGGGATGATATTTTTTTGAATTGAGATATCCAGAAATTATGTTAATTTGCAAAATGGCTCAGAGAAACAGTCTCTGATTTCAGCTTTGACTGCAACCATTTCGTAATTAATTTGGCATTGACCTGCTTCTGCTTCTTTTCATCATCATGACAACTATCTGAAAATTTGAATGTTCAGAGAAGGTTTTGCAGGCACTTCTACTCAGTGAATCTCAGGCTTATCAGCTAAAATGTTCCCACTACATTTTTACCTGAAATGCAATATTGTTTACAACAGCTCTTCCTCGGAATAATGAGCAGAAGAAAAAACTTCTGTCTGGGCAAGGATCTGAAAATACCTATTAGAGTCAGGACAATCCATCCATAGCAGTTGTTTGTGATCAGGGAAAATTAAATTCTGCACATAATATAGCTTCAGAATTTGTACCTACGAATTTTTGCCTGACAGTAAGTTCCTCATAGCTCAGAATTTAAATTCTTCATGTTCCTTGAGATGTATTACTGCTCTAGAGTTTCTGCCTGACAACACAGATTGAGACCCCAAATTACTTTATCTTCTTATTCTAATTCTTACTCCTGTAATCAAAGGAAAATAACATTTCACATAGCCTATACAAACAGTCACGCTTAAAAAAGGAAGCTGAATATTAAACATTTGAATGTCAGATGCTCAGAAGAAATGCTTGTTTTCAGTCCAAAGATTAAAAAAAATAAAAGGCCATGCCAAAATTCAAGTAACTTCAAAAATATTTCATAACATTCCACTAACAGAATGAAGCATTTAGTTTTAATTTTTGCATAACCACATGTGTATTGAGCAAGACTGAATCCACCTAAATATAAATAAAAAAAGAGTGACATTAGGGATTGAGACAAAATTATGGAGCCCATGTAAATTTTTCTTTCAGTTCTGTATGCATAACATTTCAAGTCTATCTGTATAATTTACAATATATACCCTGGTTTTAATTTATCTAAACACAAGGTCTGTATCATAAACATCAAAGATAATGAAAATGCCTTTTTAATTAATCTGTTGGAATCTATATGTTTATTCCACATTAACTTCCTTTATTTGTAAACCTCACACATGAGAAATGACCCCTCCTGTGCTGTCTCTGCTTAATGTCAAAGCTGTAGGGAATAATGTTTATAACACTAGCTGCATTCTCTCACTGATGTCTGGCAATTAACGCTGCATCTGGAATCAGAAAACTTCAAAATGTCTTTCATTACTACCTGTCTGGGTGGCAGGGAGGAAATGAAAAGAAGTTTTTTATTCTTGTCACATCTAGTTGCAGGATTTACTAGAAGCACACCTTGTTCCAGTTACACGGAGTGAGATTATACCAAAGCTGCTGATCTGTTTTCAGAGGAATTGTTACAATTCCTGAGAGAAATAGCTGGGAGTAATAGAATTTTAGTAGAAATGGATCTGTTAACAGCTAGGAAAAAAATTGCTACAGCCAGATAGACCTGTGGTGCCATACTTAAAATTTCAAGCATAGTAGATAAAATTACGACTGAGAGGAGGGAAAATATATTGAAAGAAAGTTCTTTTCATTCAAAACTTAACTCCCTGTGATTTGTCCCATTTTGTGCTTTCACTGATAGTTCCCATCATGTAGCTGTTAGGCCAGGGAATGAACCTCTCTTTTAAGTCCCTTTATGCTCAAGCCCCAGTGTATTTTAGCTAATCCACAGAATGAAGTAGGAGATATTTCATACTTCCCTGCTTCAGCTTGGCAGAAAGCATTTTATCCACTGGGACAAAATCTGAAGGCTTGAGGCACTGAGAAAAGCTAAAAAAGAAAAAAGGGGGTGCTTGGATGTCACTTGGATGAAGCACTTGGGTTCGTCACTATCCAGATTATCAGGGATATGTTGAAGCTGTTTTCTCTTGTAGTTAATGTCTTTAGGGTTTACACCAGTAGCCCTGGCATTTGAGGTGTTAGAACAATACCTCTAATCCAAAAGAGATGTTGCTGTGGTGGTGATAGGTAATCTAGCATGCCTTTGGTAGGTCAAAAGATTATCTACTTCAGCTAAATACTTTCAGTTTTAACTGGTGGTCATAAAAAAACAAAATTGAAGATTACATTTTTCTGTATATAATCTCTAAACACAAATGACACACCTCAAGTATGTTGTTTGGTAAAAGGAAAGGGAAGTAACAGTTATCCCTTGTGCTCTTGAAAAATAGACATAGACAATTCCCAAAATACCTAGTTTAGCTTCATACAGAACATAGCACACTATGGAGGAGGGTATGGGCTAAATCTCAAACCACAGGTGAGTTCATTAGGATGAGTATAGAAATTTCTAGTTAGCAGACAGTGAGTCACTCTGACTGATGTGCCCACGGAGTTGCAAACATGTAAAGCCAAGAGTGTTCCCTCAAACCTTGTGCCAAAATGGATGTGCTGCCACAGTCTGTGCACACCAGACATGATATTGACTGAGTTGTATCCACAAACATGGAAGATTTGAGCTTCTGATATAGCTGAATATCAATCTTTACCTCAAAGAAGTCTAGATAGATAGATATAGATTAGATATAGATATAGATACAGATATATAGATATAGATGTGGATATTGATATAGATAGATGCAGATGGACGTAGACAAGGAATTGGTGCTAATTTTCAAAGGGATACCTAAATTTTGGTGGAATTCAAGGGGAAATCAGTAATATATGGTTGATGTACACAAAATCACTGATGATTCCAAAACCCAAAACTACTTTCATCTTTAAAATTGCAGGGATTAATGGTACTTCCCATCAAAATATTAAATAACTTCATATCCAAGATTCTGGGCTTGAGTGAGGATGTTTGTTTTATGTTGTGTTTGAAATTGTGCTTAGATTTGCCATAACTTTTTTATTTTTTTTTTTTTAAATTGAAATAGTGCAAATCCCATAGTCAAAAGCAAAACAAATGTTAAAGTGGAAAAAAAAATCAAAAAAACAGAAGAGAGATTTCTGGATCCCTAAGCATCCCCAACAGCTGTTCTGCTGATAAAATATCCACACCCTTACTGAGTGAACATAAGCCACATAAACAGATATTCTTAAAGAGAAAAGGAAATGTTGAATAGCTGACTTATTTTGTTGCAGTTCTTCTCTGACTGACAGTTAGGGGTTTTAAAGGTGGTTGCCATGACCAGCAAATCCAGCCAGGCTTTAAGTGCAGCTAAATCCAATAGAAACCCTCAGCTTTACTCTTTTGCCCTAGAGAAGTCTACAGGTCAATAGTTACTTTCTGAGTTATTTGGGGCTAATCAGAAAAGCATGTGCAGATGTTGAAAGATTGAATTCATATCTTTAGGAGTGATTCAGATGCCTTTAAAAATATATTCCTTTAAAAAACCTATTATTATTATTATTATTATTATTATTATTATTATTATTATTATTATTTAAAAGGGCACTAACACCGGCCCTTAGTGCTTGTCC
>JACBWW010000038.1:612311-625338 GCA_020086605.1 Lanius collurio | reverse complement strand
CTAAGGCCTTCTTACTAAAATAATGTTTACACTGTAGAATTGACCAGAGTGTTGGACCCAGATTTGATTGCTCTGAAGCTTGGAGTTGTGTTATTCCTAACTCACACACACTCTGTCAGGAGCAAAGTACTCATGAATATTTTCTCATATAGATGGATTTTATTGCAAACTTCTACAATTTCAGACAGGAACTGGCTTATTCATCACATTTTTATTGACTTTTTTCATTTGGTAGAACAAGGAACATATTGTTTCTATCAGGGAATAATCCATACCTTGATAATTATGCATGGTAATTATTCATTGGCTTTTGTTACTGATCTGAAAGCATTCATGAGTGAAAGATCAAACTCTATGGTAAATGTTAGTCATAAAAATTATCTATTACTAATAACATTTACAAGTCTTTGTGCATCATCAATAAACTAAGGTTAGAAATTATTTTGTCTATAGTCCTCATCCATTCAAAGTTTTATTTGATGCTCCTTATGGCTTAGGGAGCAGGACTGAAAGAGGAGACAGCGTGGACAAGGTTGAACATATGCTTATAATATTCTGCATGGGAAGACTGGGCATGGTCCCAGTTTTAAACAACTGCTTTTGATTTTGTTAAAACTTTCTTTTGTGTCATATTTCTTCAGAAACAATGAAGCTGCCAGCTTCATGGGTAAAGCACAAGGCATTAGGAGGTGATATTTCGAGCAACCTCCTCCAGACTCGAGAATTCCCTTCGAAATGTATGACAAGTTTGGTTACATATTTCACTCTTTTCAAAACAGAGTATAAAACTCTTGTCATTGGTTTAATCTTCAGTTTAATATCACAGTAAAAAAACCCTCAGTTAAAAGGAAAGAGCATGAAAACACCAGTCCCACCAGTAATTTTAGAGAAAGAAGGGACTACACAAAATCCTACCTGTATCTCTCTGGTATGAAAATATTCATTTGTAGTATACTTAGGTGCTGTTTGCGTGGTTAATTCCAAACACCAGTTCTCAAAATGCATCTCAGGATGAAGATATTGTGCCCATCTAAAGACCAAATATTGACTAAAATAAAATATCCAGGTTTGGGGGTAGAAATTTAAAACTCATAGTCCTTACCTGGAGCAAAATTCTCATAAATTAATTTTATACTAAGCAAAATGATGAGTAGTCAAAACTTTTCTATTAGGAACATACAGTTAACAATTTGGATTGGAAAGCAAACATAGCTTGATCATGACTATCTGGTTAAAGTAGTCCAGACACAGGAAAGGGGGAGAGAGGAAGGATTTTTGAATACCAGACTTTCCTGACAGAATGTTTTTTGTATTAATCACTGGAAGAAACACAAAACCTGAACTGAGGAGAAAGGGGAATGTAAGACCTGTTCTCAGAAAAGTTCCCTAGACTTTCATGCTCTACTTAAATATTTCTCTTATGTAAAGTGTTACAACCACAATAGGAGAAAAAAGATCACCTCCTTGCAGCAATTATAGATATTCCTTGGAGGTATGGGTCTGAGTTCTGCAGGGTGAAGACAACATTGTGTACAAAAGTGGATGTAAGTGTAGGAACAGGAAAAACACCACCAGTGTGATTTCTGATTGTGATGTTTTAAAGAAACCAGCTCCTGTAATTTTTAAGAGTGGTACAAGACCAAGAGTATTGAGGCATTCCCCTTCTAGTGACATATCAGACCACATAAATTTTCTGTCATCTAGACCTTTTTAGTTCACCTAATCTCAATAATTTTGGTGCTGGTTTTACAATTTTACTGAAAGACTATCACAAAAAAAAATTAAATTAAATCATGTTGCTGATAACCATTTATGCTACTATCTATAGAAAGATACCATTCTAACTCCTCTTATGTGCCTTTATATCTTATTGACGTGTCATAATTTTTCATATTCATTTCAGTGAGTTGAAGGACTGATGTGCAAATTCAATATGTTCTCTTGTAAAACTGGAACTCTGAGTACAGATATGCTCTGAATAGATAAAATTTACAGATTATATAGAATTGTTTAAGCTTAATCAAATCAAATGAAACTAAAGCATTTCAGAAGATGTTAACAAAGCAAGATCTAAGAAAAACTTATAATTTTTGCTTATAAATGTTTGGTAGTATGAATGTAAAGGCTTAATTTGAAATCCTATTACATCTAAATGGGATATAGAAAAATGGATCCAGGAATTATTGTCTGGTTTACTGTAAATCTCTGTCTAGTATACACAGAAAGCGAGAAAAGTACATGTGTGTGGAGGGGGAATGAGACTAAATGAGTTTTGGATCAATAAGCTTTGGATAGATCCTGCAGTGGGTAAATACAGCATGTATTTTAAAGTAGAATGATTACACCAGCAATGTCCTGAGTAGTGATGCCTGTTTTTATTTATTTTTCCATTTTGGCTATTGTACCCCTTTACATGTAAATTTATTTTCTCAGTGAGAAACTCTCATCTTCTTTTTTCTCTTCTGCTGGTTTGTTTGCTTTTTTACATATTAATATACTAAGACACCACAGAAATTACTTTGGAAGTGGAGATCTAGTGAGCCACAGGGTTATTTTTCACTAGACATTATTTGCTTGTTTGGCCACTACACTTTTTTTACTGGATGTTAACAGGAAATCAAATACTGTGTACTTGACAATGGAAAGCAGTCTCAATGCCACTTAAGTGATTGGCCCATGACACTCCAAAGCCCTCCCACTGCAGCAGAAGTTGTAAGGATTCCACATTGCAGACTATTGGAAAGTTCCTAAAAAAACCTCAGAAAATGTAAAGTATAAGAGTATTATGAAAGGCTAGTTCTTAAGAAGCATGTCTGTTCAAATGCATATTATAAGGCAGGTCAAAATGTGTATTTTGCACTTTAAATAATTTCTTCTCCTTGACTTGAATGAGAAGATAAAGCTTTCTTGAACTTCTCCTCCTACAGGCCCTCAGTGAGAGGACAGGATGTGTTTGGGAAGGTGGCATGTTCGGCCCACCAACAGATGACCAGCTTTTATCAGCCAGAAGGAACATGATTTGGCCTTTGCTTCTGATGCAACATCAAAAGATTAACCAGGAAGAAAACGACCATTCAAGGCAGGTTTCTGACTTAGCTTCAAGTTTATCCCCCTTTTCTCCTTCACTGACTGAGGGATTTGTGGTCATAACTGAAGCCTACTCAAAAAGTCTTGTTATTTTAATCTTTTGAGAATTCTGACATTGAACACACCTGGAAAATTTAAATAAAAAGAGGATGAGAATATATCCCGTACCAGCTAAACTTCTGGAAGATACTAGATCACAAAGGAGTAGGAAAAAATATAAAAAAAAAAAATATCATTCACATCTTTTATGGTCTGTAAATGCCCTAGAGTGCAGAGTGTTGAAAATAAGAAGGAGACAGATAAGGTGTGATAAAAGGAATCAATGCTTGAAAAAATGTAGAGGTTTTTACTGTAATAAATGAAAAAGTCACACAACAAAATCAATGAACTTTCCATTTTAAAACTGGCCAAAAGACTTTATCATTCAAATAACAGCATTTTATTGCTTGTGATCATTAGGCTCCATGCCATTTTTTCCTCTGCACTGTGCCATTAACTAGGAAAAGTACCACCCTTAGTCAGCCAAAAGGCTGAACCAGTGGATTGCATAAGGAATCTACAAGAGGAATAATGTCCTTATACCATTTATTTGTATACCCCAATTATGAAATTTTTGCCTTCAGGCTAGTGACTTACCATACTAAGTGTGAAAATACTGGTGTAGCCTTTTCTTTTGCTCATAGAATGTCTCTTTTTGAGATCATGCCATATACTTGTGTTTGCATATTGTCCACATAACTGGTATTGCTAAAAATATTGCCACTAGGGCTGTAGATTAGAACAGCAAAGATACAATGCAGTCATGTAGATGCTCACAGCTTTGAAACTCAAACCCCCTTGATTAAAGTGTTTAAGAAAAAATCATGGAAGTCTGTCAAGAACTGTTATAAGATATATATCTATGGCTCAAATTTAGGAAGTCCACAGTCTTTAAAACCTTTGAAATGGGGATGATATCCTCAGGGAATGTTGATAAGCATCTGCTCCGGACCACTGCCAAAGACATGGCACTTGGTCAAACAGATGCATGTGCAGATTGAGCTTTGAGTAACTTATAATTTTGAGGAGTTACTTTAAGTATTTGTAGTGGTGTTTTACTGGTGCTTTATTGTTGGCTGTTATTCTTTTCCTGAGACTTTAATAATGCATGGTCAATAACTAAAGTGAAATCATGCACCAGTCCATTCAAAATTTTTCTACCATAGCAAAAAGTGCAAAAAAATATGTTTTATGCACAGCAGAGTCACATTCACTGTCAAAAGATCTTTTCGTTTGAGAGCTCTGTTGAAATACAAATCATCCACCAAGATCCTGCAAATGTCAAAAATTATCTTTAAAAAAATTGCATGACAGTTTCCTAGGCTTACATCCATAGTAGGAATATGTGTATTTTTAGAAAGGTTATAATTTCTTGTGCATAATTAAAATTTACAAGGTGTATGTTAAAAGTTTCAGATTTTTTTATTAAGGATATTCAAAATATTAGCTGCATTACCTAAACAAAAGGCCTTATCAACCATTTGTGACAGGACTCCTTTAAATACCAAAGAAATTGAATACATTTAATACATCTTAAGAAAAAAAACTTATTTAAATTATGTTTCTTTTTTTCTTTCTTTCATGAATATCCCTCTGTTTTCAATGTTAGTGGTTCAGAATTATTTGCCATTGAATATTAGCCCCTGTATACTGTGTATTTGGTCTCAGGTTCCTTCCTTATGCTGAAACAAAAGCTTTAGATTTAGCTTTGAGCATACACACATCTGTAGAATAAAAATGCCTTTGTGCCTGAAAAAGGGAGCAAAATGGGAGATTCAACCATTATAAATTTATGCTTTATACAACCTAGAGAAAGAAACTACTTCTAAGAATAACACTTTTAAAGATGATTTTGCTTTATGTACATACCAGTGGTGGAATTATTGTGATCCTGCTGTAATGTCTTGTGAGAAAACATGTGGGATAATGCAACAACCATGAAATTAAAATGGACTACTTCTGTAGGGCAGACCATTATTACATGGTGTCTTATTTCTCAGAGGGTCCATTATCTCTTCATCACCAGAAAAATCAGGCTCTGCAATGAAGGGTCACAGACTGAGCATTTCAGGAGGCAAAACAGTAGAGGAAAGGCCATGGGAGAACAGAATGTGCCACTGTCACATCTCACCAGCCTTTATTTAATGAAATGAATTTTGAAATTCAGCAGTTTTAAAAAATTGTGTCATTTATAAATGCCAACTGCTGAAGAAGATAAGGGAAGAAGGTAACTTGTTTAAAACTCAAAAAAACCTCAGCCACCAAACCTGTATACCTGAAAGTAGTTTATTTTCTAGCACAGCCCTTGAATTTTAATGAAACATTTGGGGAAACTTGTAAATGAAAATGGAAATGTTGCTTTCTGAGAAGCTGGCCTGGCACGACATGTGAATTATTTAAAGACAACTTATATTGTTTCTGCTTTTAAAGAGCCAAGAAAATGTTTGCGGGTTGTTTTGGTTTTTTTTTTTTTCTTGTTGCCTTAGTCTTAATTGGTTTTATTTCCTCATCACTTGATTCCAAATTTTTAATTCCAAAATCTCTTCAAAACACAATAGCTGTGCCTCATAGTAATTAAATAAAAGTACCTAACGTAATAGTATTAACGAATTTTTACCTGCTCAATTGCAACTTGGGAAATCACAGAGATATGAAAGGGCCTGGATTACAATGTGTCAGTTCTAAAATCTTGCCTCAGACAAAACCTCAAATATCCTAAATACCTCAAAAGAAAAAATATGCAAAACCAAAGAACTAATAGTCCAAGAAGCAAATCTGTAACTGCATCAGTATCTAGACTTTTTTAAAAATTTACTTAATTTATGAGTTGCTAATGGTTATTGGACTTTAGGCCCAGTTCTAAACAACTTTCTCAATGATGTCTCAATAGTTAAGTAGAAAAAAATCTATATATCTGGGATATTGCCCAATTTAAAAAAAAATTCTATTGGTTTAAAAACAGGCTTTAGATCATTTTATTTTCCAGATATTTAAAAGAAATCTAATCCTACAACAAGTAGGCTTTCTCTTATTTTTAATTTACATTATTAATGTTTTGATGATATATATATATATTCACATACACACACCATAAATGAATGGAATTTCTCCAGATGTTGAAGGTAACTAAGGATATTATGACCAGGTGGGTGTATTCCAAATGATACTTAACATTTGAAGTATTTTGCAAAAAATGAATATATTATCAGTAAAATTAAAGGCATCACAGACCTATATGCACTTTATACTTGTTCCATTGGTAAAAAGCATTGGATAAGGTTTCAAATATGTTTAAATTACGGAATTACAGAAACATTTAAATTGGGAAAAAACTCTGAGGTCATTGAGTCCACCTTTGACTGATCACCACTTTGTCAACTTGACCATGGCACTGTTCATTTCTTGAACACTTCCAGGGATGGTGACTCCACCATCTCCCCAGGCAATCCATTCCAATGCTTAGCAGCTCTTTTCATGAAGAAATTCCTCCTGCTGTCCTGGCTGAACCTTGCCTGGCACTGCTTAAAGCTTTGTTCTTTTGTCCTGTCACTGGTTACCTGGCAGATGGGACTGACCCCCTCCTGGCCACACCCTCCTTTCAGGGAGTTGTAGAGAGTCATAAGGTCCCCACTGAGCCTCATTTTACCCAGGCTAAACACCCCCAGCTCCCACAGCTGCTCCTCATCAGACTTGTGCTCCAGACCCTTCCCCAGCTCCATTGCTCTTCTCTGGACATGCTCCAGACCCTCAATGTCCTTCCTGAATTGAGGAGCCCAGAACTGGACGCAGCGCTCAAGTGTGGCCTTACCAGTGCTGAGCACAGGGGGACAATCAGTGCCATGGTCCTTCTGGCCACACTACTGCTGATCCAGGCCAGGATGTCATTGGCTTTCTTGGCCACCTGAGCACACTGCTGGCTCATGTTCAGCTGCTGTCGACCAGCACCCTCAGGTCCTTTTCCACTGGGAACTTTCCAGCCATTCTTCCCCAGCTGGTAGCACAGCCTGGTGTTATTGCGGACAAAGTGCAGGACCTGGCACTTGGCCTTGTCAAACCTCATGCAGTTGGCCATGGACCATCCATCCTGCCTGTCCAGATCCCTCTGCAGAGACTTTCTGCCTCCAAGCAGATCAACACTCCCACCAAGCTACATATTGTCCATGAATTTACTTAATACCCTAAGATAGATCATCAACAAAGATATTATTGAACAGGACTGGCCCCAGCACTGACCTCTGGGGGACACCACTGGTGACTGGCCACCAACTGGATGCAGCACTGTTCACCACCACTCTCTGGGCCTGGCCATCCAGCCGGTTCTTAACCCAGAGAAAAGAGCACCTGGTCCAAGGCGTGGGCATCCAGCTTTTCCAGGAGTGTGCTGTGGGAGACGGTATCAAAGGCTTTGCTGAAATCCAGGTAGACACATCCACAGCCTTCCCTGCTTCCACCAGGTGGGTCATTAGTCATAAAGGGAGATCAGATTGGCCAGGCAGAACCTGCTTTTCCTAAAACTGTGCAGGCTTTGCCTAATCTCATTGTTGTGCTCTATGGTCCAAGTGATTGCATTCAAGATGATCTCCATAACCTTGCTGAGCACTGAGGTCAGGGTGGCAGACCTATTGTCCTCTGGATGCCCCTTCTGGATCTTCTTTCTGGCCAACCTGCTCATGTGAGACCTCCCCAGTTAGCCAGGACTTCCAGAGATGGAGAACTTCCATGACTGAGCCGTGCTTAAAGGAAGACAGAAGAAACATGAGGAGAGGTAGACTTCGCTGGCTCCTCCTGTTGGCTTTATTGTGTTATCCACACACAGGGACCTAGCAAAATTTGAGACCAAAAGTACACCAGTCATCTCTATTTCCCTGTATTGCCTCAGCCAGTTTTATGCAGAAATCTTAGGTGGTGCTTGCTTCTAATGGTTAGGCGAATAAAGTGAGTTCTCAATGTAAATCTGTAAGCTTTTTTCAATCACGTAACCTCTCACCCTAGCAATAAAGGGCTGTGAAGTATAGCTTTCAAAGCAAAAGCACTTGCAGAATCCTCAAGTGGCCTGAAATTGGAACTCTGGGATGTTCTTCAGTAAAGATGGAGCTGGAGAAATGCACTGTATAGCCTCAAGTTTATAGATTCCCCCAGGTTCCTATAAGCATTGGGTGATATCCTGTCATTTTTGTAGCTATAAAATCATAGCAAGAGAATCTATTTAATTTTTTTTTTAGCAATTGAGCATAGACTTGTTGGGTTTAAGTGCTTTTTGTTTTCCTGCTTGTAGAAGAATCATAGCAAGGCAAGACAGAAACATAAATGTCCATTCTTCAGAATACATACAATAATTAAAAATAAAAGTGCACTCATTTGGGACTTTATTAAATAAGGTTTTCTGGTAGAATAAAATTGTAATGATGTTTTTAACTGAAGATTTAAAGCTTAATGCTTTTCATTTTGGTAAAATTATGTCCTGATAAGATTATTTCTTGCACATACTGAAAGATCAGTCTCTCATTTTAGTGATTAAATTGCCTTATACCACCTGCATACCCCACAGCTTTCTTTTTCATGTTTTCTTTCTGTTTTCATATCTATGGGAATGGAATCTTCTCTTCGTATTCAGCAAATAAACCTCCTGCTGCTGCCTCTGCTGCATTACATTTAGACCTGAGTTACCATGTCTTTTGCAA
Source organism: Lanius collurio (assembly GCA_020086605.1). Lineage (NCBI taxonomy): Eukaryota > Metazoa > Chordata > Aves > Passeriformes > Laniidae > Lanius > Lanius collurio. The sequence continues at coordinate 616,531 of JACBWW010000038.1, read as the reverse complement.
TGATGCTGAACCATCAAGAGTGTTTTTTGCAGTCTGGAGATTCTGGCAAAATCCTCCCTAAAATGGGTCATCTCACTGTGTTCTTTCCAATTCATTTCTCACTGGATTTTTGGGTTCACATAGACCCATTTAAATGTACTTATGATAGAATACATCAGGATAATTCTCCTCAACTCAGAGAAGTTTAGATTCATACAAAGATGATCAGAATAGCAGGAATATGTGAGCTAATGCCAAGTTGGGTTAATTTTTTTTCTATGTTTGACAAGGATGCTCTACTTCTATGACATTTCTAACTAATTATTCCTGTTATAATGCAGATAACATTCCTTGTTCTTTTCAGTTTTTATAGGTCAGAGATGTTTATCTTCAGTACCCTGTGACAATGCATGCAGAATAACTGTCTATTTGATTTTTAATGCACTCAGTAGTTATAGTGTCACTAAGGACTAAAAACTATCTACAGAGGATCAGAACAAAGTCTGAGTTTTCAGTGAATCAGAGTTATGCTTTGCTAGTGTCAAGGAAGAGAAATGATTGCTCTGTTTTAGATATACTAAAGGAAGACTGTAGTTTCAGAACTGCTGTCTCCAGCTGTCTCCCACTTATAGTCTGTTTTGTTCTTTATCATCTGTACATTCTGAATGTTTTGCTCTCTTGTTTTCAATTTAAACATGGTGCAGACGGCTTACAGCATATTGTTGGATGTGAGGCTTTAAACTGACAAATTTTCTCTTTTCATATCCTCTCCAACCCTTTCATTGGATTTCATGCTTTACCTTTGCAAATATTTGTGATGATCATAAAGAGATCAGGGACAGAAATGTTCTAGACAAATGAGACCAGTAAATTTTTTTCAGATTTGTTCTTGGTGTAGTCACCATTTATTTCACATAAAGTAAGAAAGTCTGGGCATTATGAAGCTTACACAGAGACCAAGATATATAATATCAGGAAACTTGGTACTGTGAAGTTACCAAACAATGAATGTGTTGAAAAGTGACCACCAGGTGATAGAGGGCAGAAAATTAAAACCATTGATACCCCAATTGGTATCATGTTCAGTATGACATTGTTAAAGAGGACTGATGTGATAACAAGAAAACCAGTGTGATTGTTACATTTGAATCTAAACCTACCTCTGCATCTTGAACAAGTTTTTACTAAATGTTTTCTTTCCTGAAATATTTTCATAAAGTAAGATTGTTAATCCAATAGTCTACACGTGTATTTTCCATATAACAGTTACAAACACAGAGCTAATGAAATAAAAGGTTATTTTGTCAGAAAACTGAGGTATTGGAAAGAGTGGAAAATAGGATATGTAGGCTGAAGTCTCAAGTTTAACAAATTCATTTCACACAAGATTTTCTATGACATGGAACCAAAGCAGTCAGAATGCTGCACTGCAAAATTCCCAGTGGGCAGGGAAATGATCACAAAGCTGGTAAAGGTGACTGTGTCAGAAGCTCTTGTATTTCAGGGATGAAAAGAGATCACAAAAGGAAAAAAAAAAACACTGAGGAGCATGGTACTGCATGGAAGATCCAGGGCTGTACAGCAAGAGATGGCCTCAGAAAACTAAGTGTATAAGAGTTACAGATTCAAATTCATATTTCATTTCTTTTTTCTTATTCTTGTACTGAGGAAGGCAAAATTATCTCTACAAAAAGAACATTATTGCCTATTTTGGAGGATTTCTTTTAAGCTAAAACTTTTTTAATGTTCAAAGTTGTAGAAAAAATTATATTTTGTACATTTAGAAAAAGAGATATATTTAATCCCAACTGCAAATTGTAAATATATATCTCTTAAAATTAAAAAGGTCACCAAGAAAGGTTAGTCAGAATACAGGTAAAATTTCTGTATTCTATAGTATATGAGAAAGTGCATAGGCAGAAAAAAAGCTGTTACAGAGGGAAACGAATTAAGGTTTAAAAACCTTAGGCATTAAAAAGTGTTCTTGAAGCACTTCTTCACACTAATGATGAATGTGGGGAGAAAGTAAAACCTATCCTTAGATCTGCAGTGAAGTAGACACATGACTTATCACAGAATTTCAGAAATTCATAACATTTTTGCAGTTTAAATAAAGTGATAATTCACCAAGGAGAATGGGAAAAGCAGGTCAGCTGCTGTCTCAATAACTGTAAGCAACTGGCAGCTAAAAAGAGAGAATCTATTTAACAGTTACAACATTGAGCAGTAAATCAATCATGGTTAGTGACTTTGCAAAATGCCTTTGGTCCACGACTTAAGAAGCCACCTCAAGGTATGTGCTGTCACATATTGACCAACAGTAGGCTTACATGGGGTGGCATTACACTGGGAAATCCAAAAATGGAACCTGCATGGATAGGATCAGACCACTACCTCTAAACAGAAATGAGAAAACAATTCAAGGTCTAAAACTAATACCCCATGTCCCTTTGCTTAGAGACAAAGGAAACTTAGGAGGAACCTTGAACCTTAAAAACCCCACCAAACAGCAATCCACAAAGACAGCAGAGACAAATGTAAAAAAACAAAACAAAACAAAAAGAGGATGGATTGATGTTACATTTTTTGTAGTCCTTTATGTTCCAGGCACACATTTCTCAGGACTGCTTGTCTTGTAGTTTCTTACTGTTCTGTACAACAAATTTCCATAACTATTAAGAACATCTTTGGTGTTTAAAACCAATAATAACAGTACTTCTAAGTTTAAACCTCTTTTAGCTACAAATAGACAGCAGCTCATTCCTTCCAAGAAAATACAGTTATATGGAAAAGTTACCAAAGTCATGCTGCTACATGCTAATACTGTGTTTGCACATGCATGCATTAATGTTTTGAAGAATCTGACACTTTATTATTTTAAGAAGGACCACCTTTTGAACAGGAACTACATGAGTCCATTTTCTATTCTGTTTAATCTTTTGTGATTAAAAAAGTACAGTGATTTTTTTTCTTTTCCCGTGTAAATGGGGCTTTTAGGGGACCATAACTCCAATCAGGGACTATGAGTATCTGTGAACAGAAAACTGAACCAGCTGGTGCCCTTGCCAGATACTTTTTACATTTTCTTTAAGGTGCTGGTTGGGAGGAGGGGGTGGCAGAAAACTGAACACAGAAGAAACAGAAGTTGTAACTGGAAAAAGACCCAGAATTGGCTACAGCAGCTCTCCACCAGCTGCCGTTACAATGTGCATTGTGTACATTTGCACGGTGTAGAATCTAATTCAGTTTTACAGTCAGAAAAGAATAGGAGGCAATCACCAAGCATCCATCACCAAACAGCATGATAAATAAGCTGTTATTTGGATCATGTATTCAATCTAGACAAGAGATTTGGACTGGAAAAAAAGCCAAACAGAAAAGAGAGGGCCAAATAAAAACCTTCCATAAAATAAAACAGAAAAACCACTAAGTATCTTCCCTGCTTCTTCTGGCCCTGTACACTGGCAACTATAGAGAAGTAATATATGATTATAGTTTATGAGCTTAATCTGAGACTTGAAACTGCACTAATGTGAATTAAAAGAAAAAAAACATCACTTTTGTGAGGGTTTTTTGACAAATTTCCGTGAAGGTTCTTAATGTTTAGAACAAGGAATCATTTCCTTAATGGCAATACTTTGAAAATCATCTTGCATTTAAGTAAAGATAGAAAGGGGAAGAAATGTCTAAAGAAAATAAGTCTATATTTCAAAGTAACCTCTGATCATTACATTGATACACTTTGGCAAATTTGATACACCAATGGCCAATTTTTAGTGATATTTAGCTCTTGAGGGATTTAGGGAGGTTGCTAGTTAAGTGTTTCAAAACTGTTTATAAAATGAACTCCTAAAGGATATAGGGTACTTCAGCATTTTATATTTGCTTTGTGGTATCCCTTTGTTTGCAGACACTTAAACAAAGCTTTACTAATCCAATCCTATGCATGCATAGAGTGGCAAGACTAACTTTAAAAATGGCTAAACACTGCACTCTTTAAATACACCCTTATAGAATTTTCAAATAATCTGTTTACTCCAAAGGGCTCCAGTGCATTTTAATATCTTGCACTTGACAGCCTAGCTGAGGGTTCAGTCCCAAAACCAATTAAATAAAAAATCACTAGATTTGACTTTAGGCACATGACTTATGCACACCTGTAGCATGTCACAAATTTTAAGTAAGAAACATTAACCTCTTTCACTCTTACTTAACACACAAAATAGTCATGTGCTCTGAGC
>JACBWW010000038.1:569682-612306 GCA_020086605.1 Lanius collurio | reverse complement strand
TGAGCGTTTAGTCTGATTCTGACTTTTCTTTCTTTCTTTTAGGTCTGTTAATAAACTTCTTATAGTCTTTTAAGTTTGTGCCTGCTTTTCTTTCTCCTAATTCCTGTCTCACAGAGGTAAAATAAGTATGTAATGGATAATTTGGACTAAACCACTATACTCTGCAACCAAATATACAAGTTATTTTTGGAGCAGACATGGGGATCATAAATAATTTCAGAATTGTAAGAGCTTGTTTGTTTTGTCTTTGTTTTGGTGTTGATATAAGGAAGAGAAGGCTGGTGGGCAGGGGTGGAAGATGGAGACATGTTTTTTTATTCCCAAAGCATATGGGTTTGCTATCAATTGTCTTCTCTTTCTATATATTTGCAAATACTGCTATTTTTAGTTCAGTAACCAGAACAAAAAAAATCACAAGCCTTTTTGAAGGGTGGGGGCAAGCTTTCTGACCCCAAATAATTTCTTTATCTTGAAGTGTGTAATAACTGTTCTAGAAAAAGTTATATCTTTGAAAAATAGTGCAGCTGAAAATTAAAAGGATCACTCTGAGGGGAAAAAAATGCTTTAGCTGTCAAAATAGAAATAGTCTTGGGTTTGCATGGAAGCATTTTTTGAACTGATATAGTGCTCCAATTTGAATTTACCAGAGATTTTCTTTTTCTGAAGCTGCACTCTTCAGCAAACTTGCAATATTTACTGTTGCTTTCAGTGCTTTGTTGGGTATGATTAGAATGCACTTTTAAAAGAAGCCACAAAATACTGAAAGTTCTCCATTATTGCCAGTCTGAGACAAAGTAAATATAGCAAAAAAATAGGTGCTTCAAGGATTGTGGTTTTTTATAAGTTGTTTATAAGATCATGCTGATGGTGAATGTGGCTCTGAGGTTTACAATGGATGTTGTATATCATAATCCATACTTCAAATTATTTGGGTACAATATCTCAGGGCATTGCCTGTATGAACTTATGTCCAGCTAACCCATTGCAGACTCAGAAGCCTTTTATACAGAGGCTTTATGTAAAGCTAAAATAATTACTTAAATTCTTATATTAAAAAAAGAAGGTACTGAGATAGTGAACATAAAAATCCATCTTTTGGTCTCATACCATTTATGCCCCAAATCCCAATCCTTTCCTTATTCTATTGAACTGGGTCTTAAATACCCCAGCATTTCCTGTCCTGTCTATCCTCTGTTATTCCCTTTTTCTCATCCTCATTCCACCACCTTCCCACACAAATTTTCCCACCTCAGACTTCCTGCTCACCAGCTCTCTTGTGAGTTCATAAAGCTTGCCTCGCTCTTCAGCACTTCCTTCCCATATTTTTGTCCCATATTTCCTCCCATGATAATCAAATCCTTTCTCAGCTTATGGTTTCCAAGCCTGCTCAAGTTACGTGCTTCCCCCTGCTCTTGGGGGCTGTATGCAGATGTTATTCCTTCAGATTTTGCTAGCAACATTCTCTGCATGGGCACTTCTTCCCATGGCCTTTGTAACCAGCCAAATTCTCTCTGTTTCCAGGATCTCAAAAAGCATAACCATTTGCTCTCCTGGGTTTTCACAAATCCAGGTTTATTTCATATACAAAATTCAAGAGAGAACTCTGAGGGTAGCCATGGGTACAATTTTAGTCAGAAGTGGATCTAAAAAACTTTAAAGCCAGTGAATCTTTTAATTATTTATTATATAACATTTGAGAATGACTTGGGGTTTATGTTTTAACAATAATTTGGAAACAATTTAAAACAGGATTGTTATTAATAAATTAATTAAAACCTCATGGGTTTTTGTAGTTAGTTTTCCATTCTAATGAATATTACTGTTGTCAAAACTGTTCGAGAGAACAGATTCATTAAATAAAAAAATAAGTTATGTGGAAATGTGAAACCCCCATCCTGGTCTGTCACATTACTAACTATTTCAGTTGTTAGAATACACTGAGAAACACTACAGAATATTTACTACTAAAAGCTATCTCACTCATGCTGGCTGAGGCTTTTTCTAGGGCATAACTATTTAGTACATACTCAGCAAAAAGCTATGAATATGCTCTACAGGGGGGTAGGAATAACATCTTATTTCCCAAAAACTTCTGCTATATGGAGTGTTTTAAAAGCACTCGGGAAAACTTAAATTGTATGCAATTTTGTGTCTCTGTATTTCTAGCCTTACAGAAACGAAGCTCGTGGTGTATTTGCCTCTTCTGCCCTCCCCACAGGAAAATCCTTGTCGACATGGATATATATATATATATATATATTATTTTACGTGCATCTCTGTCCATGGAATTGCAGTGCGTGTATCGGGGAGACACCTGCTGGTGCACGGCCGGATGGCACTTCACTGCCTGCCGCAGGGACTGCCGGAAAGCGAGGAGAAGGAAAGGGAGCACAAATTAGCCTGTAAAATGGGCTTTACCACCTTTCTACCACGAAAAACTGAGGATTTTTTTTAGTAGGCTGGGTGCAGAGAAAAATTTTGCTATTTTTGTCTTGGGATGACAACCTCTCTGGCACTTGATATAATCAAATCACAAAATTAACCTAATTATATGATGAAGGAAGAAGTAATGAGACTGAAATTAGGTGTGCATTCAGTGAAATCCAAGGCACATATATTTTAGAGGCAAGTGCTTGTGGTTTCAGCCCAGGCAGCCACTCACTCCCCCACAGGAAGGACCAAGGCGAAAATCAGAAGGGTAAAAGCAAGAAAACTCATGGGTTGAGATAAAGAGAGTTTAATAGGGAAAGCAAAAGCAATGCACACAAGAAAAGAAAAAAAGGCATTAATTCACCCCTTCCCCTGGGCAGACAGGTGTTCAGCCATCTCCAGGAGAGCAGGACCTCATCATGCCCAATGGTGACATGGGAAGACAAACTCCATCACTCCAAATTTCCCCTGCTTCCCTCTTCCCCCTTCTTTATATACTGAGCATGATGTCACATGGTCTGGAATATCCTTTGGTCAGTTGGGGTCACCTGTCCTGGCTGTGTCCCCTCCCACCCTCCCAGGCACCCCCAACTTCCTCACCAGTGTGCCCAATACAAAAAGCAGAGAAGGCCTTGGCTCTGTGTAAGCCCTGCTCAGCAATAACAAAACCATCTCTGTGTTATCAACCCTGTGTTCAGCACAAATCCAAAACACAGCCTCAGTCCAGCCTCAGGGAAGGAAATTAACTCTAGCCCAGCCAAAACCAGCAAACAGTGTGAGGAAAGAATGTAATGCTGAGACTAACACTTGAGGCATCCTAAACTTGTACGTTAGGAGCAGCTACTAATGGAATTCAGAAGGGTCAAAACATTTATTGCTTAAAATCTGCATGAAGATATGCTAATGAAAAACCTAAGAGTGATTGTACAGTATTCCAATTCAATATTTTTGCCAAAGCAAAAATGTCCAGCTAGTAGTGATTCCAAGTAAATACGTGAACTGCATCAAAATAAAAGGTATTTTAACAGAAAATTAGAGGATCAGCTAAATGCTAAAAGCAGGTTTTTTCCAGGTGTCATGCAGACTGTCCAGGGGAACACGGCAAGAGGATTACTGCAGAGGCATTCTGTAAAAACAAAAAGGAGGTAACTAAATTGTCTTTGGCAAAGAATGCTACAGACACCAAAAATATAAATGGATTCAAACAGTACCTAGTTATAATTCATGGACAAACATGCTAATCAAGGGCTATTAAACAGCATCTATGTAAAAAAAACATAACTATTCAGAATTATTTCTCATCAGTATCAGTAGAACAGGAGAAACTGGTAAGATTCATTATCAATCACTAGACCTTAATGGTGTTCATCCAGAAATTCTACAGCTGATGATATATCCTAGAGAAAGTACTCTTCTTCCTCCATAGCACAAGGTCCTCTTTCATTGCCAAGCTGTTTGTCTAGCAGTGTGTATGGTTAAAGGGTGTTTAGGTCAAAGCCTGGCCTCTGCAGACCTCCTGAATATGCCCACATTCTGCTATTTGTTTCTGCCTTAGCATCTGGCAGCAAGGTGCTTATTCTGTTGTCCCCACCACCACATCTGCACTCACTCATTCAGTAAAATGATCCCTTTGTAGAATAATCAACAAAAATGAGCACCTCTTATATTAGACTGGTCTGAAAGTTTTGGAACAGACCTTCAATATTCTGTATCTGTTCTATCAGTCAGTCCTAAGAATAAGATTTAGAGGTAAATGAAGCTTCATTTATGAAACTTTGCACATTAGCATTTCTCAAAATCTCTAACTTTGTTATACATCTAAAAGAATTCTAAGCATTCTAAGCATCTTTCTTAATTAAGAAATACTTAAATATTAAGTAAGCAATACTTAAATATTTTTGTTACTGAATATTTAGTTTTATGTGTCATGAAAATTACACAGTGAATGTTTATGATTGATAATAGAGTGTTTAGTAAAACTTACATTCTGACCTCCAAATAAGATAAAGAAAATCCAAGTTAATAACAGGAGAGCTCTCCTTTCCCCCAGCCTGGACCTTATGTACTGCTCAGTTGATTACACATGCTCTGTCTTTTTATCTTGAGGTTCTAGTTACTAACTACCAATATCTTAGGGGAAAAAAAGGCATACAGCAGTAGCTAAGGAAGCCCAGGAGAGGCAAGGCTTCTGGAAGCCCAAATAAAGTAGACAATGAAATGAAAAACATCTCTTTACTTCTCGAGGTGGTGGCAGAAGCTTAAGAAGCAATTTTGCTTTGCAGAGCAACTCTGCCCCCTCACATTATATTTATTCACAGGAAAGGTTGTTTCTCAGACTTGAAAATATCTCTACCATTCCCTTCCTAAAAGCTCTCATAGAGCACTCATTATGATAAAAGCTGTGTTAAGCCCCCTGACTGACTATTAATTTTCACTCATGCTATTTTTGAAGAATTGTAAAAATTTAGATTAATTAAAGGAAGTAAATTGCGAATAGGTTGAAATGGAGGAGGGAAAGAATAGGGAAATAGAGGGAAATTCCTTTATGTGTTAAGGGATTCCTTTATCAATAAATGGTTTGTCTTTTATGTTAGTACATGTAATAACTTCATGACAAAATTGCTTCAAGGGTGCATGCATAAAGCAGTTTCAAGATAAACCTTGTCTCATTAAAATTTTTCAAGTTTTAAAGGCACGAGTTTATAAATAATGCAATGTATGCATAATATACAAACAAGGTTTTGCTGATAAAAGATATTTGAAAAGACTTTAAAAGGCACACAGGCCTGTGCCAGCTCCTATTGACTTCTCATATGATTTAACATGCATTAAATCTCTGAAAGAGGGAAGAATTTTTAAGATTATTAATACAGATACTTCATAAATCTGTTCAAAGTTCTGTGAACTTTGCTATATTTTGAGACAGCTGAAAAGCTTTGGCATAATTTCCAGAACTCTTCATCTTAGCAGTGCTGAATGGTACTTAATATGAATACTGGATATTCCTCTTTTCTAAGGAAAACCCATTATTTTTTTAGTCAAAAAACCCCCAGACCAGTGTTATCTATATTATTCTCATCTACATGAAAAGCCTTTTTTTTTTTTTTTACTATAAACTCTTTATTGTTTATGCATGTTTCCTGATTTGTAAGTGTGAATTCCAGTTTGGAGGCAAATAGTTCAAAAAGCAGGAGCTGAACTTTAATCATCTCTCCATTTTTAGTCTGCTACAGTATGTGAATGTTAGCTAATTCAGCATTATTTAAGATCATGCAGTAGGAAGTTTATGCTTGATGTCTGAACTAGTTTCAAATAACCATGATAAAAGGAATTCATCAGATTAGCCAACAAATATCCAATGCTTTAGTTTTTTTTTTTTTTTCCCAGGAATTAATTTAAAAAAGAAAACTACCCAAACCAAAACAAACTAAAACCATAAAAAAACTCTCCAAACACAAACAAGCTCTCCTCTCCAAACAAACAAACAAACAAACAAACAAACAAAAACCCCAAATGCCCTAATTTCCTTCCCCTTCTTCTTAATTTTAGATTTTCACTGTAACTCTTACATTATTTAAAGTGTGTTCTTCAATTACAGCCCTTATTGTACTACCAGAAGTGATGCTGACAGCCGGATAGCTTTGCACCAATATCACAAATAAGCAATAGGCTATGAAATTAAATTGCTATTCATCTTGCAAAAAAAGATCAGGCAACAATGAAGATTTCAGTCTATGTCCTGTAGAAATGTTACTTATTTATTTTTGACATAGTACCATAGAAGAATAAGAGGTAATATAAAAGGGGTAGTGTGTGGGTATTTAGGAGAATATACAGAATATAACATGCAATTGTTCTCAGTAAATATAAGCAGATTTTTATCTAAGTCAGGGAAGAAGAAATTTATTTAACAGAAATTCAAATCTAAGCAGATCTGAAAGTCTGTTAACTAAATCAATAAGGATAAAAGGGATATTTAAGTATAGGAATTACTTTTCCCCATTTTTCTAATACATCCAGCTGTAAAAGATATTTTTCACAGGGCATTTTCTGTATATTGATTTGAAGTTAATCCATATTCTGTTTTTTAGTAATACAGAGATTACGGTAAAAGTGAAGAATTTTTATAACATCATTTCTACTCCTACAGTTATTTTGCCATCAATATTTACATGCCTTTGAAGCAAATTCCAGCCTGATAGGCTCATTTGAAAAGTTACCTGAACAATTGCAGGAAGTAAATTTTGTTGCCCTTCTTTTTTTCTTGGTTGCAAAAATGCCAGAACTGGCTAAGAGGGAACCAATTAGTGTGAATAGGAACAGGAAATGAGAAAGGTTTATTGTTGTAGAAATGTTAACTTCTTTTTACAGCTCCTTTTTCTGTAAAAATCATACAAACACTTTTTTTGTTCTGAAATAAGAGAAATTCTAGTCTGAGTACATAAGAAGTATATCCCTGCTTTGCTACTCATTTGTGCAGAAAGTTTCTAGTTACAGAAAATATGAACTTTAAATACACTTTGTTCTAATCAGAAAGTTTATACTCACTTTAACCATGTATTTTTATGACACCAATAAGGGAAGTTTTTCATATGCTATACCAAGAATTAGATTGCTTTATTAGAAACATCAGTAAGTTCAAGATCTGAAGTCTTGAATCAGTCTTCAAGCCCTTTATAACACTCTGCTCAAATTCAGAAACAAAATATCAATGACATTTGTATTCCTACCTGAGAGAGCTTTTAGAAAAAACCCAAATGTTCAGATGTTTCAAGATAGCCACTTTTTGTGTATAGTGGAACCAAAGATACCACCACTGTACCTACCTTGAATAAGGGCATGTGTATAGCACTGTAGTAGGACTGGAAAGAGAATGTTACCTTTTACAGTATCTATTATTTCCATAAATGGTCATTTTTCCTTATGTAAAAAACTGCAGAAATATGACATTTTGTTGCTTTTGCATGAAATGAATAATGTGATAGAAGTATTAATTACATTTTTTTTTTTGTCTGAAAAGGAAAGGAAAAAAAGTCAGCATCTGGATTCAACAATATAATCAAGAAATTCTATTCTCAGCACATATAAACTGGTGTCAGACTGAGTCCTAGACAAACCTGTTGCTTAGGATCATCTTTACCAGAAAGTGACTATGAATATTTCCAAATTAAAAGAGGAGACAAAGGCAAGGAATGTATCAAGACTACAAAATATGTGTTACAGTCTCTTTTAGGAATAACCAGCATGTTTTTCTTTGCTATACATCTGTTACTAGTTGTGCACACTTTTTCTGGAATGCTTGTTTTTTTCACCTCCCCCCACTGCTTAACATGTGCAGACTTCTCAGAAAATTCCGTGTTCACTAAAAGATCTTTTAGTATGACCTGCATATTATGTTCAGTAAACTTATGAAGCTTTGAAAACTAGAAATTTCAATGATGCAATTGATAAGCAAAATTATAAAAGGCAAACTTCTGGAGAAGTTGCACCAAAACATAAAAAGAAGAATTCCTTAAGTAAAATTGCATAACTAATAAGGGGGTTAAAAAACTCCAAAAACACCCTGGAAAGCCTGTCAAAATGTCAAAAAATGGGAACCACATCAAAATTTAATTTAAAAAAAATCACTTAAGGTGAAAACCAAAAAGAATTTGGTTAGTAAACTTCTTAAGTGAATTATTCTGTTTTTTTTTTAACATTTCAGAAGAAAAAAATTCTTTTATATCTATTCATCTGTGTCATAGTAATAATGAAGCATATTTTAAATTGCAGAAAATATCCAGGTTTTTCTTTCATTCAAGGAAGATAAACAAAAATTACTATATAAGAAATATTATCTCAATAATAGACACTCAGGATTTCTATTTGTACTTTCATTAATATATCCCACATTAAAAAACCATAAAATCTCTTGCATATTAAGTAGCTCTTCAACGTTTACATATCAAAATTACCTTTTTTGTATTTTTCTTAAATAAGAAGAAAAATATTTTGGAAGGTGCAGGCTGCCATTCCTAGTTTCCAAACAAAATGTTTTTCAAATAATGAAATATTTTTGCTATGACTATGAAATAAAAACATACAAAACAATACAGCCTTTTCAAGAAGAATCTCCCCCAAGCCCATGTGCGAGACTGAGATAACTCCAGCATTTCTAGCACTCAAAGGTACAAATTAGCTTTGCTTACCATTTTACCCAATATTTTAAAATGCCTAATGATCACATGGAAACAGCTCTTCTTTGTTTCAGGAATTATGAAAGAGATTATGTTTAGAATGAATTTGTACCCCATAGGACACCTTGGTTGAGCAATGCTATGCTGAAGTTGGATATCCCGTGGGAATGCATGTAGCCAGTGTGGTGCTGGAGTCAAGTGTTTTGTAATGTGTCTGCTTTTGAACAGATTTTCTTGTTGGTTTTGAGAAGGTCTGAAATCATTGACACCATGGTTGCCTGCAGCTTTATAACTGCTTCAGTCATACTGCCACATCTCAGTTTTGTTATCTAATTTCAGGGAGTGATATGAGACCAAGCCGAGAGGGAGGATTAATGTCTGTCAACTTCATAATCTCATCCAGTTCTTTAGAAGACATCTTTATTCTCTTGGCTAGAAGTGAGTGGCATATGGGCAACCTGTGTCACCAGAAGAGGACAGGCTCTAAAGAGTTTGGCTGTTTATTTGTAGCCTTCACTGTAAAAGCTGTGCTGTTCCAGATAAAGTAATTGTTGGACTATATAGTCCAGCACTCTCATGAATGCTGTAATTGCTGATGTAGCAAGATACCATGGATTAAAGCCTTAACTGGTGGGTGATGTTCTTGCTTAGAGAGAAGAAATGTTTAGTTTCAAGGACTATAACAATATTTGCTTGATATTGTCTTTTGTAGAGACCTTGGAAAGGATTTTTGTTAAAATATATTGTGCTCTGACATAAAAATAAGCATTACCTGTGCCTTTCTAAAGCAATTCTCAGTCCACTGCTCTGCTCACCTATCTCTGCCTCTGCCTTGTCTTTTCTGAGTGCTAAAACTGCATCAGTTATGGCTTCTGTATATAAGGAGTGGTTGGTTGGCTGAAAGAGTGAGGGGAACATCAATGCAGAGTTTGCTCCATCCAACAGTAGCTTTAGCCACTTGTAACCAGTTGAGTAAATTAATTTCAACTCAATGTGTGCCGAAATTATGACACTTCTGCTATGCTTTCTTTTACTTTCTTGCAACAGAGAAGTTCTGGAAAGGTGAGCCAAGACCCTTTTCTTCATTTACAACACATTTGTAGATTTCTTCAAAAATCTGATTGTCAAACTGTGTTCACTCGTAATGATGAAACGATGCAGGACATTAAGTGTGTTTTTGATCCCAGGATGATGTTAAGATCTTTTTTAAAGCAACATTTTTTATTCATGGCTGTTAGTGCCTAAACAGAAAGTCAGAAGCAAACTGACCATTCTAGAAATTATAATAATAGAGAGAATTTTTTAGTTTCTGAAGAGTGAGGAACTAAAAAATAAAAAAATTAAGCAATTTCTGTGGTAATTTTGCAAGTAGGCAATTAAATGTAGAAGTGACAGAAGTCAAATTCCGCTGCAAAAAATTTACAACCTATCTTTTGTGTGCAGACTGGTTTGAATGTAGTTAGCAAATTACAAAGACTTTTACTCTCAGCAACATAGTTAACTTAAAAATCAAGAAAGATTTTGGCTGTAAGAAAAGCAAATACCATACATGTTTCAGGAAAACAATTAACCAACCTGTTCTTTGAGTGTTTCATAATGGATCCATCATAATGGAGTATTTGCAGTATATGATTGCACAGGTGGGTATTTAATAGAGTCTGTCCACGTTTTAAAGTGTCCTACATTGCAAATGGGGACTTGACATTTGGCTTTAGGTAGGATACATCATGAGCAGGAAGTAAGTTAAATGTCAGAATAAGTGTAGTCTTGAGCTTTTAAAGGATTTAGAGGGTAAGATGGCATCCTTGGAGGTTTTTTTTCCTTTTGTGCATTGGGAAAGTGTTTGAGATACACTCAGGTGATTCAGCCACACACTGCAGACTATGTGCTCCAGAACAGGATAGCTCCCCTAGGGCTAATTCTTGCAAATGCTGCATCATGAATCAGGAACAACCTTAGCAAGTGTGTCTTTTGTACTCTTCCACTGCAAGAAAACACACCATATAAATAGTACTGAAATTTGGAATTAATGACATTGTGTAAGTGTCTTTCAAACCCCAACAGAGATAGGCAGCTCTAGAGATCTTTTCTATGATGTATTTCACAAGATTTTTGGGGATTATTTTGCAAGATCAATAGTATTAGGCATGGAAAATAGGAATAATTGATTTCTACACCTGCGGTGAAGAGGACACTGTACCTGTTCTCTGTGTCACATATTACTATATTTACACCAGATGTAGAGGTAGAGCAGGTACATATGACAAGCATATAGAACATTTATTCTGGGATTTATTCCCTTGACTCCTATTTTCTCATTTATAACATAAGATATTAAATATATGAAACTGCCACATATATGATTAATGGAACACTATTTGTCTTCCACAGAGAGATTATTCAAAACACATATTGAAAAAAGAGCCATATATCTTTACCAATGTTAGAAAAATCTCCTTCAGGTAATGAACACTTTGAGAGACATTTGGAAAAAAAACCCAAAACATTAGAACTTCATCGTCAAAATTGGGTATTTTATAAAATTGAGTAATGGCAAAAGCTAGGCAGGGTTACATAAAAACATGCTTGTGAAGAGGTTTCTGGCTTCATGCCTGACTGTCTCTTTAGGCTGTTTGCCTAAATCTCTCTGACTTTTAAAAGAAAACCCTTTCAAGGTAGTTTTCTCTTACTACATGATTTACAGAGCAACCACTCAAAATAACATTAGGGAATCCAGAGCCTCAGGATCCATGATGTTAGGAAAACTTACAAGTCAAGGCTGGACATTCCAATTTGCTTCATGAAATATATTTTAGTCTTAGGGCAAATGTTTGAAAGCTCCAGTGGTTCTCTGACTTATATCCAGAACGGAATAAAAAGAAAGTCTCAAATGTAAAAATTCTGCGAGAAACAACATACCATTGTCTACATGAGTTTCACTGTACATATTAATGAAGGAAAGAACTTGGTAAACTGAAGTATTCAACATGTCTGAACCTTTTCTTATAGATAAGTATTGTATTCCTTTAAGGATAAGTATTTCTTTATTTTGTATATAGTCCAATTAATTAATTAATATTTTTTTCCCTAGATTTTTTTTTTTTTTTTTTTTGTAAACTATAAGCAGAGAGAAGTAGGATTCCTGTGTAGGAGTAAAAAAACTATGATGCTTCAGGAGAGTTTTGATCAGATGTTTACGTGATAAGAATTATGTGCATAAATGCATGTCTGGTTAATCCAAACTTAAATATAAGGTAGTTCTCTGCATGTAGCCACTGTGTTTCTTGGTCTGGACTGCTAAAAAGGCAGGGAAATAAGGTATCTGCCTCTGACCACCATGCTGAACAGAAGATTCTCAAAGGTTTTAATCTCTATAAGATATATCTCTGGTGAGATAAACAGCATGTTCTTTGACAATTTTTATACTTCAGAATTACTATTGTAGTAATTCACCTAAAATTTTGGACAGTATAAACAGTACCTGCTGATTTATGCCAAGGGCTAGCAGAAACAAACTGCTTTTTACTCAGGAAACCCTTTTCAGCTGTTCCAAAAATCCCATGGAAGTACAGGCTTCCAAGTACACGATATTACTTCTGCTTCTGGCCTGCCCAAGTTCTAGTTGCTCTCCTTCAGCTGCTCCTCCCTCAAAAGGCTCATTAAAAGTCCTGCTGTTATTCATTAAATTTGTAATGAGACATCTGAGACTAATGCTGGGCACACATGGTCCTTGGAAGCATTTACATACTCTAAGTACCTTTGCATTCCTTTTCAATGTTTTTAAATAACTGTAACTATCAACATTTTGAGATGAAGAAAAAATATGTAAATCACTGTATTGAGTACATCTGGTTTGTTCTTTGTGACAGGTCAAAACCAGTAAAGGGAATTGTGTATGAAAGCTTTTATTTTTACTTCATAAAACAAGCAAATAATCAAAGATGCTTTCTCTGTGAAAGCTTTTCTTTCATAAATGTTTTTAAAGGAAAGTAATGTTTTTCTTCCTGTAGGCTGGGTACTAGCCCCAGTTTGATCTGTCACAAAGGCAAATAAACAGAGGATTGCTAGCTCCTAAAGAGAGATTTCTCTGCCTCTCCAGATTCTTCAAAATTAGTAATATCTTTCCTGCTCACATGCCAGATCTCTGGGTAGTATTTGCAGCTGTCCTGGAGATGGCATTTCCCAGCCCATAAAACTGCTTCACCTACAGTATCCTAGAGATAAGCTTGGTCCCTAACCCAGAGGAACTGGTTTTCATAACCCTCCAAACTAAGCTATTACTGTGAAAGTTTGTTTTGGGTTTGTTTTGTTGGCTTTCTTTTGTTTTGGGTTTTGGGGTTTTTTTTGGGTTGGTTTGGGTTGGGTTTTTTTTGTTTGTTTGTTTGTTTTTTGTTTCTTTTTTTTTTTTTTTTTTTTAGTTTGATTTGGTTTGGTTTGGTTTGAGTGTTTTTTGCTTTGTTGGGTTTTTTAAAACAGAATTAGACATCCTAAAATTATGACGCGCTGTTCTCTACTTCACTGGAGATGGTATACATTGAAGTAGACTGCAATGACACATGGCATCTCAAGCATCAAGCATTGCCAATATACCACACTTTTTATCTTGTTCAAAAAGCTCTTCGGATGGAACATTTCTGGACATTGTTCTTTAAGGAAGTGTATTTTTGGAACATGTGTTGAAGATTTATTTTAGGTTTTGAATCTGCTCTGAATTTAATACCTTTTATAGAGAAATTATAGAGTGATAACAAGTAGCAGGAAGATTAACTTTCAGGAGTCAAACTTGGTATCTTGCAGGTATCAAAGAGTTGTGGACTGGCCAAGGATGTGGTGGATTTGTCTACCTGTGCTCCACATTTCAAAACTCTTTGTTGCCTGAGGAGTGAAAAATGGGGTGTTCAAAGATCTAAAGCATAACATTCCACCTCAGTTTCTGCTTTGAGAGCTCAAGGTTGTACACAGAAATACTGCAATATTTCATCTGAATTTTTCCCATTTATTTTACCATGTATCTTATCAGAATTTCTCTAATGACCATGGCTGATAATTAGGAAACTTTTGTCTGTTCTAATTCATCAGTGGTAAAAAATAGGTGTGTATTTATTGGGAGACACTGAGTTTAAATAGTCCCCAAGAAAAGCAGTACACAAAGGTTAAGAGGATGCTAATACTTCCTTTAATTTAGTTCCTCCAATGCCTTTTGTGTTTCTGACTTAAAACTGTCAGTGATTTAATAGTATCAGAAAAAAAAAAAAAAAGAAACACCATTCTATGAAACAAAAAGTCATGTTTAAAGTAGGGAACAGAAAAAGTTTCAAACTCCTAGCACATTATATGACTTCATCATGCTTGATTTTATTTGAAGTCATTTAAGTACTGTTGTGTCTGATGGTAACATAAAACTCAATTTAAAAGATATTTCAAACTCCAGATAACTTTGGATTAAATGTTTTTGTTTAGGTCTCAGTTTTCTTTTAAACAACGACCAAGAAAAAACAAGGCAAATTTTTTAATCCCAATTTAATAGTTCATCTTAATAATAGTAATATTTCTCAAGAAATAGTATTAAATTATTTGAGTTTATAATTTATAGTATACCATCAAAATTCGCATAATTTTACAGCAAAATAATCTTCCTTTGTCTTCAAAAGGAGCATTTGTTTAAGAGATATTGTCAAACTCACTGCTTCTGGTAAATGAAAAATTGAGCTCCCGGCTCTGTCTGCTGGGCTAAGAGCTGAAGGAGTTAACTCTGCTGATGATAATGAGATCGAGCAGGCAGCAGATGCTCGTGTGCCTTTACAATCCAAGTCTACCAAAAAATTCATCTCACAGAAAATGTAAGGAATGTCTGGCACCCTGGAGATGCTGACAGACTCAGTATTAGCCATATGGTACCTGCTAGAGCCACTGTTAAACAACCCACAGGTTTTAAAGCAGTATAAGAAGTTGCTTACTTACAATGAGACTTTGTTCTATTCCAAACTGTATAATCTTTCCTTACAACAACTTTTAAACCACTAGTCATGCTAAGCTCTGAAAATAATTAATTTGTTGAAAAATATTAAATGAATTAATTCAAGAATATTCCATAAGATTTTCTATTTACAACCACCCATGTGTAGGAACATAGTGTTCATTATGGTAGGTTATTATTCCCATAAAATCTCAAATACTTTACACCACTCATTCACATTTACAATTTTAACATCTGTTTCCTTAAAGGTTTTGCCAGGCTCTGTTACCATTTTCATGCATTAGAATATTTGATATCATTCTGAGACAAAAAATACATTCTGTAAAATATGCAAAAGTCTTCATTTACAGAACCTGTAAAAGAATGATACCTCACTGTAAAGAGGAACACTTCTGAGAGCTGCAGAATGTCTAATGTATATCCATGATTCCTTGCATGATTAATAAAAGCATATTTTTCCTCTAGTCAGCAATTCTGGAATAGGTGGGTACAGAAAAAAAAAAAATCTTTAGTTTTGACCTTGGAAACTCACATCTCAGAGACTGAATCATTGACAATGTGGCCAAAAATGCTCTTGGACAATTGGTACATATTCCTGGACATATGGGTAAGCATTTGTTTTGAAAATACCACAGGAAAAAATATTAAGTTAAGGAAATAAATGCTATTCAGTCAGGCTCCAATGATCTTAGTGATTCAAGTGCCCTCTTAAGTAAGCCATAAAGACAAAAATCTCTCATGACACATGGCTTCAGATGATCCAACACCCCAATTAGATTGAGAGGTAGAAAGGGTTTGAACCTGACATTTATATAGCAGACTCTCACTGGAAAAGCAGGAGAAAACATCAACATTTAGAATTACTGTAGGAGTCTGTGAAACGTGTCTCCTCTTCCAAATGGCTGAAAGTTCCTAATATCCAAACAGGTTGAATATTCCTGTCTCTCAGAAGCTGAATTTGGCCCTGTATCTTTGGTTAATCTTTATTTTACTGTCTTGTAATAGTAAGAATTGTGTTTCAGGAAACCAAATCAAACTAAAATTATAAACAATTATGCTCAATTGTAGTTGAAGCTCAGAATGTCACTGATTTATATACAGGGAGGCAGATTTGGGCTAGGATTTAGTGCCATGGGCAGTTCAGATTTAGTGGAGAATTCATAAGGTCTTTTGAAGGACTAAACTACATATAGTTGTTTATTTTAAATCCAGTTGCACAGTTCAGCAAAATAACTAAGAAGGGAGGCTGTCTCATTGTAAATCTACCCTAGCACTTACACCTGGGAATCACGATGTTGTCAGAAATAGGTGTGGGTATTTTTTGAACATATTTAAGCTGACAATTGGAAGATACTATAATAATATTCCTAACCATCAATGCAATCAGGTATGATGCAGTCTTTCAGCAGAGTTGTTTGGGAAAAAATTCCTTTTATTAATTGTAGGATTAGGTTGATATATTTTTGCAGAGGTTTACACAGTGCATTTACCTGAGATAACAAGGCGCTGTTCATTAGACAGAAAGCTCCTGCTAATCCTGATTTTCTAAATACACTTGTATTTCTTTGCACTCATTCTTCGATTATGTTAAATAACAACTACAAAAAACACATTTTGTCTTTTGAGTAATGAACTGGATGCTGCTCCAGAGCTTATCATATTCACTTCTGAACATGCAAAGTGATATCCATAGCACAGAACTGCTCATCCTATGTCTGCCTCATTTGGAAAGCAGGGAGAACTTCTGTCATTAAAAAATCTTGAGAGACCCATTTCTAAGGTTTGCTTAGTTGCAAGACAACCAGATAGGTGCTGACACCAGCTCTAGTTTTACTCTAATAGAGATGTTCCACTCTGCAAAGCACCATTATTGCTTCCATTATACATCTTCACTTTATGCCTACTGTGCAGAATGACTGATTCAGGAAAATAGAACAATTCCATGAACAGGGAAATTTTTCACTTGCTACCTTCACATCTGCTCATTCACTGTATTTCCAACAGAAAAGGATGTAGAGTTAAGATTTCAACTTATCTTCAGGATTCAATACTGATCTGCGTTGGTATTTTCTTAAATTATTATTTATACTAATTTCAGTATGCAGAAAACCATTTCTGACCTTTCACAAAGATGAGTTTCTGCACATTGATTGTTGTCTTGTGGACTGTAACAGGCCACCTCAGTTCCTTCAGAGAGAAAAGAAAGCCTTGGTTAGCTCAGCAGCCTCATAAATGCTTGTTCTCCCATTTTCTTTGTTCTTTCATATGTTCAGAAGATCCTTTTCCACTGCTGACATTCTAATGCTTTCCCTGCTTTCCAAATACCATATCTAGAGCCTTTGATTTCTTATCCAAAAGCAATTCTTCCTTTTTAGAGGTCCCCAAGGGCTAAATAAGATAATTAAATGGGGAAAATAACACAAAATAGATTTTTTTACTTCTGACATTTTTTATATGTGGTCTTTTCAATAGAAGTGCCAAACAATTTTTTGAGTCAGGCTTTAAAACATCTACACAGTGAATGTTCATTTGTCTATGATGAATCTACTCACCTTCCATCTGGAGTGGAACTGTGAAAAAATATTGAATACTGAATATTATATTTCCTTACAGTAGTTTTAAGTATCTCATAAAATAAGTAAAAAATATAAAAATTTATTAATAAAATATCTCTTTTGGTTATATTTTCAGTAATTTCTCCTTTGTTTACATCTGTCTTATCTATTTATATACTCCTTCAGAAGCTGACAATGATACTAATACCAACATTTTTTTTTCTTTCAGTTGAAACTATGATGATATAAAACTTCTCTAAATCAATTGTGGGGTTTTTTTTTCTACTTTTTCTTCCATTTGCAATTACAACAGTGACAGACTTGGGTTTTTTTAGGCAAAGGTATTGTGAGAGGACATTTATCACAGCTTTAAGAAAAGCTCTGAGTGATAGAATTGTATTACCTCTGAAACATCTCTTCAGCTGGCTACCAACATGCTTTTTATTTTCTTGATCTTTGCAAACTTTCAATGAGATTATTGAATGGATGAACTTGTTTCAGTTTTTTAAGAAGGTAAAACTGATAGTTGTAGCTTTTAAAAGCTCCTGTTTTTCCTGGCAGCTTTTCTTGTTTACATATTGAATTTCAGGCTCAGAAACTGAAGAGTACTGGGAAAAAATAATATTCATAGCACAAGGTTTTGGCTTGGAATTTTTTGTACTAGGTAACTTTTTCACTGACTAGGAAACTTTGCTATTTTACAGAATTATCTATATTTTTTACTTCTAAATGGATTCTGGTTCAATTTAATAAAAAGCATGTTTATATATATATATATATATATGTGTGTGTGTGTGTGTGTGTGCGAGAAAGAGTAATCTACTATTCTAAAGTGTGAGAAAGTCTTTAAAATGATACAGCTATATATTAAAAATCTACAAAGCTATAAATATATAAAAAATACTTTAAAATCTAAAAATCTCTAGGCATCAATATCGCATAGGTTCTCTTGTGGTTCAGCTAGTCCAGAGAGATGCGGTGCATCTACAGAAATTCCTGATTATTCACTTTCACTGCACATATAGGCATCCACAGAATTTGCATGTTTATGCACAGTAAAAGCATGTTTATGGATACCTATTTTCTAAGAATATGAATTCTTACTGATGCAAAAATGCTATTTTGAGTACAAGGAATTTTTAGTTATAAAGAAGCCCAGAAGATTAATTTTGCATTTTTAAATCTAGACATACAGTCTAGTTTTGCTTCTCAGTAAGTGCTGCAGCAACAGAAGCTGAAAGTAAGACTACCCCAAAAGAAAAACTATAGTCCTAAGAGGAAGATTGACAGGAAAAAAAAAAGCATCAATTCTATAGATTGTATTTGAGAACAAAAAAGGGGTTTGCAAGAAAAAATAAAATCTTAAGGAAATGTGACTTCTCTACAACTGAAAATAAATTAATTTTTATTTCAAACTTTTTTTTTTAAGTATAACTTAAAGTAGATGAATAAACTACTAGAAAAGTTAGCAAGGAAATTGCTGTTCACCTTCAGGCAGAGCTAGATGTGGATCATTTTGGTTTGAAGTTTAAAGACAGGTAAAACAAAATTGGAAGTTCTTGCCACTGCATGAATTCAAAGGCACAACAGGCTTTAATACATTAGGATCTCACAGAGCTGATGACAACCAGCTCGGTTTTACAGGTTTCTAACATCATTACAGCACCTCTCTGCTAATAAATGAATAGTATTTGTCTTCAGAAATGTTTTCCTCATGGATAAACTGGAGCAGAACAGTGAGGCTAAGGTCCTTGAAGTTAATCCTAACCATAGAGAGGTAAAAATTCTAATGTCAGGAAGTATTCTGTGATTCCTCTTACTATGGAGGAAGATCTCAAAAGAGTATTTGCAATAAAATGTTATTATTTAGAAAATGAGAATTCCAGCCATTGTGTAAAAACCAAAAAAAATACTTTGACTTGATTTTAAACTGCTAAGATGTAGTAAGGACTACAACACCCTTCTCCTTTGCCTTTCATTGCACACAGAAACATAAATTCATATCTAAAGAAACTTCAGTGCTGTTCAAAACTGCAATTGGGTAGAGATAGACAAGCAGCTTCTCCTGCCACAAGGGCGTATTTCTGGCTTGTGTTCACTTGATACGGTGAAATTGATTTGAATTAAATGTTTATTCATTCCTTATTCTCTCTGATATGATCCTGCACAAAGTATAGACAGGACAAAGAGAGCTCAGCTGACTGAGCAGAGATGTGAGCAGTTACTGTGTAAAGTAGCATTGAATAAAAGAAAAAGGGTTGCATAGGCAATTTATAAGGTCTTTACAGACATGGTACAATATAGTTTCCAGGGGACATTGAAACTAGTAAAACTTTTAGAGAATGCTGCTAACAAATCAACAGGATGTGCTTCTTGCATTTAGTCTTTTTCTGCTCACCTGAAGATTATGCAATGTTGCATGAAATGAGTGCTAGAGCCAGTATTTGGATTTCCTCTCCTGTCCATTGTTCCTGTATAAAACATGTTATATTGCACATAAAAGACAGATCTAAATTTTGAAAACAGAATCAAATTTAGAAGTTAGCTTCAAGTACCAAGGGAAGGTTCTGAGTTTGAGTAGGTAGCTTACTTCCTTCAGGTATCTGATCCATGCCATGTTCACCAGCAAAAGCCAAAATATAAATTGGATTGTAAAATGAAAAACTGGGAAGTTAGGAGAACACATATTTAACTCAAAGACTTCTATCACTGTGTGCATGCTTTATTTTGTTTACTGCAGGGTTCCACAAGCATGTCTTTGATGTCATTGCACCAAGTGTTTCCTGCTGAAGGTCTGAGTTCCAGCTGCTACAGGAGTAACAGGCTTTGTGCTCCCCTTACTGATCTGCTGGTATGGGGTGCATTTTTGCTGAAGATCATGAACAATAAAAAAAAAATATGAAGAATTTTAATCTCTAGAGCAGCTGGTCAGAAAAGGTGCTTTGGTAGACCAAAGACATTTCCAGTCTACTTGCTACCAATAAGAGAGTTCTTAAAGCTTTTCATGGAATAGGGTAATCTCTTTTAAAGGAAAGTAGCAGGCAAATTACATCAAGGGATTGCATCCCAGGTTCCTGATGTGTTTTGTAATATTTTGTAGTGGAAAGATAAATTGCAGTTGTTACAAAATAAGTACCAATGTTAAGAGGACATCATTTCAGGCCTGGAGGCCTGGATTAAAACTGTCAGATATCAAATTGGGTGTCTATTTTTTGTCAGTCATTGCATAAGTATCACCCATCACCATCAGTACCTTAATGAATATCTGAATGCCTTTGTTTTAGAGTGACTTAACAACAATATTCTTGGTAAATAATGCACACAATTTTTATTTATTGAGCAAAAGTGAAATGCTATAATGCTACAAAGAACTGTCTTGTTATGCATCATAGAATACATTTCAGTGAAGTTTGTGTATTATAGCAAGCCCACAGCAAAAGCTTAGAATTTTGTCACTCAAGGTAAAACATACCACAGTGGATTATTAACCCTTCTTGTAGCCAATGAACTAGTCATGAATTTGAAATTAGAGAACAACTAAAGAGGAGCAATTAAATTTACTTCTTTATATTGGGAAATAACCAGTTCTGCAGAAAAAAAGGCTTTATCCAATAAACACATTACCAAAAAAGCAAGTAAGCCTGTTTTTCTATTTATTGTTATGGCCCCAGTTACCCACTGTTCCTCTACTCATGTTCATTATTTGTGTGTCTGGGCAAGCACATACTTTATATGGTTCACAGCTATGAAAATATTGACTTCTTAGTCAGTTCAAGCATGCAGAAATGAAATGTAAGACTGCTTTAGATTGTTTTTTGCATTTCTCTGCCAAATTAAAGTTTTTTACATTTAATGAGCATTTATTCTGCTCTCATGCAAGTTAACCTTGAAAAAGGGTAGATTCTCTCAGCTGCTGACTTGTGCTCTTTTTTTTTTTTTCAAACTTTTCCTTTTCTGAAGGTCAATAATGAAATTCACGATATTTTCAGATTGCTTTGATTACAGTTTGTCAGTAAGACCTGTGAATTATAAGAGGCTTTAAGAAGGCCTCTTTAGCTAATATTAATCCTTTTTATTTATCTTGAGTTTGAAAGAGTAGACAGCAATTCCATTTAGGACAGCCTAAGGATGAGCGTCAGAAAGTAATTCACTGTATCATCAAGTTGTACTTCACACTCCAATTTTCTTACCATTTCATGCATTTTAATAATCAAGCCTATTATTACTATCTTTCCTGCAGTTGGAGATTTGAAACTGTGGAAAGAGATATCAATTGCCATTTGAAAGAAATATATCGTGCTTTTACCTAAGGGAGCTTTTTTTCCTTTTCTGTGGTAGAATTTTCCACTTCAACAGTTTGTGTTTCTTACAGCTTTATGACTTGATTGCAGAGTTCACTGATTGATCAATATGTATGGTTTACCAATGTTTCAAAATAGCTTGTTATGAGTAGCAACCTGCTAGTGAGATTGAGCATTTTGTTAACTCACTGTGCTGCAGATTTAGCTGCATTTTTTTATGGCTTGCTTTTCATTCAAGTAGTTTGACTTTTTGATTTAAGCTTTTGATTGTGCTATTTAAAAGCAACTAGAATATTTCAATAGGTGAATTTTCAGATTCTTCTTTTTGACAATATCACATACTTAACTGATTAAGAGTTTAGTCTGAGGTATTTGACTCATGTTTTTTTACATATTAGTTAAGCTGAAGATTTAGACATTTCAATAGTCAATCAGCTAGGTAAGCAAGAACTAAGACTGAAGTGTTTCTTGAGTGAAACCTCTTCTGTATAAAGATTATGTGTTGTATTAAATGTTCAGAAAATGCAGTGGTACAGTTTAATAACACATTATAATAAAATAAGACTTTATAAGAGTAA
The DNA here is from genome assembly GCA_020086605.1 of Lanius collurio. Classification (NCBI taxonomy): domain Eukaryota; kingdom Metazoa; phylum Chordata; class Aves; order Passeriformes; family Laniidae; genus Lanius; species Lanius collurio. The sequence goes on along the minus strand of JACBWW010000038.1, from coordinate 590,289 downwards.
ATTTTATAAATTGACTTTCTTATAATAATAAAATTTTAGAATTAGGCAGAAGAGAGGCTGTGTGATAAAAGACTGATAATACAATTATTGTTGCTCCTGGGGAGGCAGATGAAAATTCATTGCATTGAAAAATATTGTCCAAACCTGGGGCTAAGGCAAATAAATAGAAAAAATCAGTTTTCTCTAAAGGTATTCTCTAAACAGCTACTTACTGTGAGGTTTTTGCTTCTTTTGTCCTGCTTAGTTTTTATGATATTTTTTTATTTATTGTCTTACTGATATATCTAATATCCAGCTCATTTGCATCTCACCAACTTGAATATAGATACAGTATGGAAGACAGTGGCAAAATCCTCACTGTCGTCATGGTAAAAAATATGTTGTATCCCCCATATCCACAAACCCATTTGTCTCATCACTGGAGTCAGGCAACAAGCTGATATCCATATTGGCTGTTCTGAACCATCATTTTGTACTACATGTACTTAGAAATGACTTTCAGATTTGTCCTGTAAATATCCAGGGAATTAAGTGGAAGCTGATCCACCTGTAGATCCAGGAATCCTCTTTCTTTCCCTTCTCCAAGGTAGGTATAATGTTTTTCCTGTCCCCATCATTGTGATGTTCCAAAAATGATGGTGAAAGGTGTGGCAATAATATTAACCAGCTCTCTTAACATACTCAAATGCATGCCCTCTGGTCCCTTGGGCTCATGTATTTTCCATCACCTGTGATGCTCTCTATCCTGGTAGGATACAGCATCCCTACCACACAATTATTGCACTCTGAGGGTCTGGATTTTGACAAGGCTACAGATCCCCTTTAGCCCTAATGAGGTAACAGCACTTCACTAGCCCTTGAGTTTTTAGTAGTGTGTGGTAATTTTGTATTAGATACATGGCACTGAATGTTGGCTTGTAATGGGATTAGTATTGTGATTGAATTTGGATGGAATTTACCAATGTAGGGTATGTCACAATTGTATTCTACTTTTACTGACAGTGAACTGGCAGTAGTTCTAAATGCAGTAACAGATGAGGCATTACAACAGTACAGGCTATGACATGGAAATGGATTTTCAATTCTTTGTCCTTTCATCATTACTTATGGAAACTGCCATCACTCAGTTTCAAATAGATTCTTATTTTCTATGAATGTTTAAAGATCTATAAATTAATTCATTTCACATTTGGTTATATAATTATGTACAGATATAGAGCACTCCTAGGATTAACACTTCTCTCAGGAGTTGTGTAGTGATGGCAATATGGAGATACATGCCATGACTACAATGAGAAAAGTATTGAACATGGTAATGAGAAAAAAATTATTGAAAACAGTTTTTATGAAAAGAGCAATTGAAGAAGCGTAAAGATTGAGCCTTGGATATGGTGGACCAGAATCAAATCAACCACTGAACAGCTGTGCATGCACAGCACATGTAGGAAGATCACCTGTCAGGAGACTGGTTTGGTATAAACTTGATTCTTAACTAATTGGTTTGATAAATTTTTACTTTATATTTTTTGGGATTTTAGAAGCTTAAATAATTTTTATTTCCCCATTCTGGAAAGCCTTAACTACATCACTAAATGCTATCTCTTAATGCTTTCAAATCTTTATAAAGGCATCTGAGGTTTTTTTTAGGGTTTATACAAGAATAGTTACAGTATAACTATGTAAACTACAGGAAATTCCAGAGAAAAGCTCTAAAAAATGCTCCACCATGTTTGTGCATGTAGCTTTTATGATTAGAGAAGCTACAGAGTTGAAGAATGTAGTGTTCTGATGCTTCTTTATAAACAGAACTTTTACAAACACTGTAAATTACATTTTACTTAATATTATTGAGATTTTGTGCTGATATCAGACACCACTTTGACAGTAGTAGTGCATTTACTTTATCTGCTTTGATACCAAATCTGCACAATGCATACATGAATTATTTATTCAGTGAAGAATTCTGATTTATTTTAGTAGGATGTTTCAGCATGTCAGAGAAGGACTTATGGGACTTACACATAGAAACAGTGATTTTTTATGTAATGAGCCAGGATATGTAGAGATAGGGTGAATAAATATTGGAATAGTTGTACAATGACAAGGGGCATATTGCAAATGGAAAATATGACATTCAGCTGGCCAGAATAATTTGAGTGCATAGTGAATGATAGTATCATCTCATATCTTGATAGTAATGATGCAGTAATTCAGCACTGGCTGCACTGTGCTTACTGATAACATTTCAAATCAGACACTATGTGGCATGTGCTATTTACTGGCAGGGATTTTCCATCAAGGAAAAGAGGCAAGCAGAGAAAATCTATATAAATCTTGTGCTGATATAATGGAACTATATAGTACAGGAGTTCTATAGATTTTCCTATAGAAAGCATTTATATTCTGTTTTTTATTCCTCTATTTATATTTTAAAAGTTTGCAAATGATGTTTTCAAAATAAACCAGCAGTTTAGATATCTGAAACACTTTGGTATATATTAATTGAAGAATGTGGAACTTTCTGTGTATAGCCCATTGGAATCATTATTAAGATATGGAAAATGAAGAATAAATAATTATTTCAGTGCAACTTTTGTTGGCAGCAACACCTCTTCAGATGTTACAGATACCTACTTGGATTCCTATTATATGTAGGTAAAGGTGTTTAGTATAAATGTGCCACAGTTTGCAGCCAATTAAATATTTAGTAAATAATGATGTGAAGGAAATATTTCAGTATTTTATATCTTGGAAACCATACTCCTTATCAAAGTAAACATTTGCAGGAAAGAAACCTGGTTATTTCCTTATTAGTGCCAGCTGGGGTGGTCTGTACTGACTGTTAAATCTCAACAAACAGCACATTTTCTGACACCTCTGGCTTTTGGAAGATGTTTGTCACATTGTCGCACATAAGATTTACTTGTCAACAACATCAAGATTGTTTTTGTAAAGTGAATAGTCAACATAATTTCTAATTTGTTATATCAAATTATATAAGAACCTAGAAATTTGAAAAGTGTGTTTTTTCACAAGTAAAACCTATCTGTACTTCAGACTTACAAATTTTAAGCACCCTCTTCTCCTTCAAGCAAATGATTAATTCTTTTAACTTGAGTTAAAAGAATAGCTCAGTTAATAATTATTTAAACCACATCGAGTCCAGGCTGGGGTATCAATAAGGTCTGTGAAAAACACATACATGACCTGAGGGTGGGAATTAAGATGAAAAGGAGATCCAAGGAAGAGAAATTGAAAAGAATTAGAGGGAGATGAAAAAAAAAAAGCAGAATCTGTATTTTCATTCATATAAATGCATCTCCCTTATAGGTATATGGAGGTCTCTAGCCTATTTCATTTGAATTATTTCTTCACCTTCCTGCTTGGATTTGTAACAGTGTTGTGGAAATGCAGACTTTGGAGTTACTCTTCCTGTTAGAGAATTCTTTGTCAGGGAGAAAGAAGAGGTTTTTACTGAAATCCTTTTGTCTACAGAATTCTTGACATGAAGTTAGGTTAAATTTGATCCACATTTAGAAGAAAGGATCTGCATGAAAAGAAATCTGTGACTAAATTCCTTAGCCTTTATGCTGCTGGCATCACTAGGTAAAGTCTTCCTAAATACACATGAAAATTCACTTCTCCACTGCACCACTGATGCTGTTCAGTTCTTATGAATTTTCTCTTTGCTCTGTGACAAGCACAGTGTCTTCATGGCAATTTTTGAAAATCTGGCTTGAGCCCACCAAACTTGCAAGGTAAGGAAGAGAGTATCATCATTAATTCAAGATTTTTTAGCCCACTGTGAGAGGCCCTCTGCGTAAAGTGGGGAGCTTAAATCTCCATCATCCAGTGTCATGCCCTCCAGCTCATCTCTCCTGATGTCCAGTTTGAGAGCATGATGGCAAGTGGTGCTAATTCTGTGTCCCATTGTGTACCACCAAACCCTGACTTAGGCCAGGTGCTCGGTTTTCCAGCAATGTTGTTGTGTGGAAGGATTCCTCCTGTGTAGCTTTTACAATTGCAGTTGGGGGAAGTTCTCAGCCTCCCTCTCCCACCTTCCCCCATGTCTCCTCACCCCTGTGCAGAAGATGCATTGTCTTCCCCTTCTCTGTTCATGTTCTCAGACTGCTCCACTACTATAGAATCCAAACACCTGAGCCACTTAATCCTATAATAGCTTCTGATGGAGTCTTCCGAAGGGACTTTCTGCTAACACTTATGTTGCAGCAGATTCTTATGCTCCATGGAAAATAACTCTGACATATATGTGGAAAAGGGGGGAGAAAGTATCAGACATTGGGAGAAGTGAGAAGGCACTTGAAACTGCTGACATTTCTCTTTAGCTGCATAAGAGAATTCTTACAAGCACACCAGTGTGAATCTTTCAAAAGCAAAATTATATTATGGAAAGAAAATGAGCAGCATAGTAACAGATTCTTTTGCTCAGGGCTACAAAGTACAGCAGCATTACATGCTATATCTATATTTGGTATTAAAAAAAATCAAAGAACCCCCTTAAAGCATTTTTTTTTACAAGATTTTCATTAAAACCCAGCTCTTGTTATTAAGCACATTATAAGATAATTAAAATTCAATACATCTTGTGGGAAAGTAATAATATGACTAAGAACCACCCTTAATTAAATTTCTTCTTTTTTGCTTTGAATGGGTTCATTCAAAAGAGATTAAGTCTGAGAAACAATATTATTAGTTAAGCATGTTTTAATTATCTTACTTCTTAAAATTTATATACTCAGAAGTACCACTTTGATATAGTAGTTAGAAAAATCTTTAAATTATTAAAGAAATCATATGCCAAAAGCTTTTATGCCTCCATGTAACCACAGTGTGTTGTCATGTAATATTGAAGAAATAGATTATAGCAATTGGTCTTTGGCTTGCTAATTTTGCCCTCCTTGAAAATTGTATTGACTTTTTCAAAAGGAGCAGACATTACAATTTAGTTAACATTGTTAAAATGTCTTCAAATATCACACACCCTTAGAAAACCAGGTACATTTGACATCAAAGATTTTTCTTTGGTACACACAAGTCTAAAATGTTAGACTTGAGGAGGCAAGGAGGAAAGAAACCAACTGAACATAGACTATTTTAGGGTGCTGGACTGTCAGAGACTGAAATGTTATAGTTTATGGCTTAAGCATCTTCATGAAGTACTTCTAACTATTATAGCAAAACTGTATCACAAAAGCTGCATGGAAGCCCACCACACCCTGAATGGGGCCCTGACTGAATCCCTGGACTGCATGTTGATGGAGGTAAAATATTCCAGTCTGGGCTGGGGGAGGAGGATAGATTCAGAGAATAGGAGGATTAAGCTTCATACCTTTGGGATGGAGACCACAGCCCCAGGGATATTTGCTGGGAAGATTGCACAGACCCCTCCACCAAAGAGGGAAGGAGGAGAGGTTTTGGGTGTGTAGTAAAAAAGCCTCTGGTTAGAGACTGTTAGCACCCATCCTCCACAGTGCAGACCAGCTCAGCTGTGGGGCCCTTCACCCCGGGAAAAGCCACATCCCTGTAAGGACAGAAGAGGGGATGTTATGGCCCATCAAAGGCCCTCCCCAAAGGGGTCCCCAGACCCTGCACCCGAGCACTGCACGTGCTGCAACAGATCCACAGTGTTGCAAGGGACTGTGTCAAACTCACCCTCCCCAGGGGAGGCACCTGGGCATTCCCACCTGGCCCACACGGATATGAATCCTTTGGATTGTATACTTTTGGGCACGTGGAGGGCAGGGGACCCTCACCACCAAGAAGACCAGATGGAGGGGAGCAATGAGATGTCCTTGGGACCCTCAGAAGGGTGATGTGTTTCTACCTAAATCCTGTCACTCTCCTTCCTTCCTTCCTTCCTTCCTTCCTTCCTTCCTTCCTTCCTTCCTTCCTTCCTTCCTGGAATCCTTCCTTCCTTCCTGGAATCCNCTTAAAATGGCCATACCTTACAATCTTTATGAGCTAATCAATGAAACCCATGTTTATCAGTAACATGTTGGTCCATTTTGGAGTAATACTTTATTTTCTTCTTATACCTTCTTATACCTTCTTATTATAGATTTGTCTGGGGCTTTTCTACAAAAAAAAAAAGAGTAAATATAGAAACAAACCTTTTGCTGAGAATGTATGAGTATACTTTTTCTGGTTTGAAGGCAAATCAATGGGAGGAATTAACTCCACACAAATGTCTTGCAAGAGATTCCAAATCAGAACTACAATTTAGTAGGAAAATTAGAATAAAGGCAATGGTGCAGAAACACTGGCTTAAACTGACAGTCAGAATATGACCAGACACCCTGCTGGTTAGAGTGGTGGTAGCAGTCCAAGTAAATGGTGGCTACAGTCCCTTTGGAGTGATGGATGTGGTTTTATCAAAGAGGTGATCCTGCAGAAGGGTCTGGTCCTTCTCTGGAGGTTCTGTACTGGTTATCAAGCTCTTGTCCTCTGGGACAGTGGGTAGTGCAACTCTGGTATTCCAAGCTTTGGGTTATATACAGGTGGGAATGTTTGGTTTCTCCCCCCAGGGCAGAGCAACTCACAATGGGATGATGTAATTCTGTGAGTCACTCTGTGAGACCTTGATGGCCCATTAGCAGAGATGTCCCCCTCAGGGTGGCTGCTTCCCTGGAGGGAGTTATCAGGGTTGAGCCAAGGAGAAGATAAAGAACACTGCTCCACTTATTTTAACAGTTTATGAAGGTGGTAATAGACTACACACTTTTGGTTACACTTTCCATTTTAACCCAAGACAATACTAAAATGTATGAAGAACTGAGTGGAAAGCACTCAATATGCTTTCAAAATAGTTTTTAGTCATCATTCTACACCTGTAATGATGGTCATCCTTGAACTTTTACAGAATAGTTCATAAGGTGCATCCTTTCCAAGACATTCAAAAGACCTCTGTCCTCTTTGACTACAAAAGGGGCAGCCAGGAAGGATTCTTCTGATAGATTTTTCTGACCAAAGATCAAGCACTAATGCGGCAATATTGTATCTGAAAACTGTTTATTGAAATAAAATTTTTAAAAAAGACAAACAAGCAAACAAAAAACCCAACTAAATATTCTTACCAAAAAGGGGATGGGGGAGAACAGGAAAAAGGAGCAGAGAGAGAGAAAAGAGAGAGAGGGGGAACGAAACAGAAGACAGGGGACAATGTTACCACACAACCCCGGCTATCTGTCAGCATTGATTCAGCAGATGGAGCGTGCATGTTGCAAACCACAGTGTGTTTGAATAGCTGCAGTGGCAGGCTGAGTGTGATTTTTCAAAGAGCAGCAGGCTGTGTGTCCCTTCCTTCGTTGGAGACAGGCTGCTGTGGTTACAGGCACGCTCCTGGAACAGCTGCGGTCTCTCAAAGTTGGGGTGCAGTGGCTGTGGGGGGCTGTAGCTGCAGGCTGGGTGCAGGTGGTGGATGGAGACTGGGTGCAGGCAGTGGCTGTGAGCATGAAATCCTCACGTTGATGAGCTAGTTCCCGGAATTGGCACAGCAGAGTGAAGCAGGCACAGGCAAGGCGACAGGACTGCAGGGAAGAGGGCGCAAAGGCAGGAGCAGAAGGGGCCAAGCTGACCCTCCAAGCTACCCAATGCAAAAAGACAAGACAGACCTCGTGGTGTTGCAGCTAGCTGCTTTTATGGGCCCCAAAACTCCTCCCCCAACTTGGCTTTGCGTGCCCATTTTTGGCAGGTGTTGCAGAGGCAGGTATCTTTTGCGGGCATCCGAGTACTTGCCTTCACCAGCAAGTGTGTGTGAGGGTGTGGAGCAGCTCAGTCTGATCAGGGAAGTTCTCTCTGCCGTGACTGGATGCCAGGTGAAGCCTCTCTGGGCACAGGGCAATGCAGTTTTTTTATAGGAATTTTCTTCACCTCATTTGTGAGATATGTTGAGGCATATATATTGGTCCCTCTCAACCTCTCAACCATGTATCAGGCTGTTTGAAGTGTGGTTATATAGTAAAGAAACATACAACACTTATAAATCAAGGCTTACCTCACCTGTTTCTTGGGAAATTTATGCAAGGTCAAATGTATATACAGAGACTTCTTTATCAAGTTTAGGTAGGCTTTTTGCTTTTTTTCCGTGTAAGTGGTCTTCATCTGTTTTAGTCTTTCTTAGTTATGTCTTTTTCTGAAGTTTTTCTTGTTACATGTCTTAAAAATAGGGTGATACTTTTTATGAAGTGAAACAAAAAATGCACAGTCTGAATTAGTTCAGGCATTAGATTGTTAATATAATCCTTTTTGGAAAGAGATTATAAAACTGACCATAAACTTTCAAAAAATGAGATTATTTTATCCTGCATATTGGATACATAACCATTATAGCTTATTGGTCCTGTGCTGCACTATTGTTCTGGTATGGAATAATGGACCTTTGTTGTAGAAAACTGTGGTGCCAGATGATGATCCTGTTCTATGGTAGATCACTTAAATAAAGTTGAATATCCATTCTTACTATTGGTTGTTTGTTAACTTATCTTGATTCAAAGATTGCTTAGAGTGAAAAAAGCCTGAGAATCATGGTAGATGTAGCTCAAGTGATCAAGATCCCCAGGGAAGAAGTCACAGCACTAAGAGTGCCAGGGTTCAAGAAGCACTTGGACAATGCTCCAAGGAATTTGCTGTGGTTCTTGGAATGGTCCTGTGCAGAGCCAGGAGTGCAGTTCCTTGTGGATCCTTTCCAGCTTAGGATAGTCTGTGATGTTACCTGAGTCAGTCAGATTAGTCATTGAGTGTGACCATCAACCACCTGGGAGCAATGTTTTGTCATTTTTCTTTCCATCTGTGGTTGGCAAATACTTGGTCTTCAAAAATTGGGTTATAGTATTGCACTAAGCTTCACTCAGGAAGTTTCTGAACAGGAAAAGTTTCTGCTCCAGAAACCTCAAAAAAGATTTCGGTCTTTATCCTCAAAGATTCGGAAAATTCTTACGGAATGTCTTGTAGGAATTTTTCAAATGCCATGTGAAAAGACCAGCAGATAGAAAAGTTGAGTTGCCTGGATATATAATTCTGACATATTGAAAGAGAGTTAAATTGCTTTTGCACATATCATCTCATGGCTTTCTTACCTTGGGTACAGTCAAGCAGTGCAGCAGGCTGCCCAGAGGGCTTTACAGTCTCTATCCTCTCAGGTTTATAATGCAAAGACAAGATAACGCCCAGATCAACCTGGTCCGACCTCAAAGATGTCCTTGCTGTGAACAGGAAGTTGGATTAGACAACTCTTAAGGTTCCTTCCAGTTGGAATTATCCTATAATACCAAGAAATTTCTTAAATGAGTTGGGTAGAATGCTAAGATTATGACACGAAAATTTTACAGTCCTAAACTTCTTTTGCTAAATCTTCCTATTTAGGCTACTTCTTTAAACCAGGACATTTTGAAAGAGTGAGACACGATGAAAAGCAGAGACAATATTATAAACAATCTTGCACATATTGGTAGTTTGTGTTTTGCCTGTCTCAAAGCACATCAAGGACAGTGACAGTCTATTCTCACAGATGGTGGCTGTGAGAAGACATACAATACTTTGCTGACAAGTTAGGCACAGTAAGAAAATAGTTTAGCTTCTTGCAATATGCTGAACAGAAAGAAGAAAACAACACATCCAGTCTATGCCATTGAATCTGGAATGCTGCAAAAAAATAGTTGTCATTTGATTGCAGTGAAACTTTCTGCTATAGACTACTTGGCTAACTCTGAGAACACCAACATTTGCAACCAGAATTGTCAGCTGTTGCTCCATTTAGTAAAGAGAACCCCCCTTTGAAAACAAATAAAAAGTCAAGACTAATTAAATAAGCATAAAGTCGGTGTTGTTCTGATTTTCTGTTGGATCCCAGAACTTCAGTTGATCTACTTAGCAAGGACAAAAAGGACTCCTGTAAAAACAGAGGGAATTTGGCTGAGACAATTCGAGAAATTTGAGAATTTTTAATGTTTTTGTAATCTTAGCTTGGTGATGTGGAAGTAAGCCAAAAAATTACGGTAGATTGTGCTTGGCATTGTAAAGTGGCAATAGCATGGCTGTCATCACAGGATTATCATCCAAAGATTCCTCAGGCAGCAGTAAGGGAGAGTAATGTTTGATACCAATTCCCCACAATGTTGTGCTCTGAAACACAACACAGGCTTTAATCTTCCTTATTTCTCTCTATGTAAGCACAGGCCAGGCTATAATGTACCCTCTTGTGAATGGAAAACACTTGAATTTTCAACTCATTTTTTATTTTTATACAGTTATTCTGAGCTAGAAAAGATAAATATTTACAAGCTGGAATACAAATTGGATTGATTAATTTTTTTTTTTCTTTCTGCCTATAACTATTGTCTTCCTTAATTTTATTTAGAGCACAGCCTTATTTATTGTTTTTCTTGGACCTCTATGTGTTGGTTAGATGTAATTAAAAATGTAGTCTAAGACAAAAAAATATGAAAAATTTCTGAAAGTTGGATATGGGCATTGTGAGTCCTCAATTGATCTTATTTGCTGCAGAACCTAGTGAGAACCTAGTATTTTATTTGACAGTATAGCCAATGTTAATTTATATTTTGTTCCCACATCGGTGAATAAACATATGAAAGGTAAAATCTTCATTGGTACACCATCCTGGTGTATGAGTAAAATTATATTTTAAAAAAATCCAAATATATATTTTTCTATATTACTTTTTTCCTATTTCTATGCTAAGTGTACAGTTAAGCAAGATGTTGAAGAAAAATGTGGTTTTAATTCAAACATTTAAAAAATATTTAATTAGTATTTAACACATAGCTTTTATGTATGTCTTTAGAAAAATACAATGCATACATGGCAGATTTATAAAATTAATTTATTGCTCATTATAAAATTATTAAAATAAGCATCAAATACAGCTTGCTCTAAGTTTAAAGCATGCTCTTTAATACTTCAAAATAAGGGTAGCCACACTGCATCCTAAGGAATAGGCCATTATTTTTTAGAGTTTTTCTTTATTAAGAAAAGTGGAGAGTGATGAAACATTTCGGGGTATAATTCAACTACTGTAGTGCTGGGAAAGTGGTTTGTGAACCAAAGACTTATGAGAGAGAATTTCTGAACTAGTGCTTGTGGCTCCCTCCAATGGTAGGAGGCTACTACTGCTGGGGCCATGCAAGAGGAAAACCTGGAAACATCCTGGAGTACCAACAGCTCTAGGAAATGCTTGATTGGTTTCCTTATTACACACTTAAAACAGCAACAAAAAAGAATCTTGTGGGATTTTTCACTTGAACTATACAAAAATTCATGAACAGGGAAATCTCTTTCTGTTGTAAATTGAATCTTTTTGAGTGTAAGAATAATTTTTTCTGCTGATGAAATGTATTTTTCCCCCATCACAGGTGAAGAATTTAGAAAATATTTAGATTAAGAAGTTTCTAGAGTAGGTCAGTAATAAAAAAGTAATTTTTAAATATTTCTTTATTTATCACTTAAGGTAGGACAGTTAATTGCTCTCTATGAGAGAAAACTTCAAAAATGATGTATCAAATAATTTTATTAAGTACTAAACATAGTGTACAAACTCTAAAGTTCTTGTCTGCTGTTGAAACAAATTTTGCAATGCCATTCACACTACATAAGATAGAGGATTTTTCTCATCTTTAAATATAGCCTCTTGCCAAAGACAGGGAAACTTAATGCTGCTGTAAAATGTGAGAACTAAAAGCTATTTATTCTTTTCAAAGAGACACTGCTGGCAACAGGGGACAGCATTTTAAAACATTGAATGTATCTAATAAAAAAAAACAAAACAAAAAACCCAAAAAAACCAAAAAAAACCCCACAAAAATTTACCAAACCAAAAAACCACCAGGTAACATTAGGAACTCCATTAGGAACTCAAACAAATAAAAAATCAATTTACATAAATATGATTTTATCTTTCTTCAGGAGAGCCTTGCACTACTTACAATGCATTATTCTCCTTCAAAGATAAATGTATCCTAAGTAACTTACCAACTCCTGAATGGCATTGTGACAGAAATTCCTGGTGAGTTGCTAAGACGTGAAATTCTTTATTAACATGAAGTCTATGGAACAAAAGACTATTGAACTCAGATTATATCTGATTTCTAGTTATCAATATATATAAACAGTCATATAATCAACTTCTTAACCCAAAGGCCTTTACTACTATTTTTTTCCCTTTAAATAACATTTTCTAACAGCCATTTGAGTGCTAATATTTCACTGATGTAAATGGACCATGGAAAATCCCCATAGAAAATATCTTTTTCACCTGAAATTGGATAAAGCATGAGATTGATACTCTTGGACCTCTTGAATTACTTCTTCAGCCAAATAATAAAGTTCATAATCTAAATACTTCTGATGACCTGTGTGTAGCATTTTCAAATTTACTTCAGATTTTTATACTTTCTATTATACTGTAAATTTAGTATAATTTACAAAGTATTTCTGAAGGTAGAAGAAAAACAAGCACCCAGCCAAAAATCCCTGTATTAACAAATCACTAATGAAGAGTGAACACTTTTGTGATTATTGAAGGATTCCTACAAGTGTAAGAACTATTTCTCTGTGTGTAAATTTCCAAAGGTTTATACTATTAATCCCTCTGCAGCCATATAGTAACAGACAATCCTTGCACAAAGAAATTAATATAACAGGAGTGCAGAGATGGACAATATATTTTTAAACATATCAGTTGTTCTGACCTTTTCAAGAAACTAGGTATACATGTTGACACACCTGAAGGATGGGGCATGTCCAGAGGGACCTGAACAAGCCTGAGCTGTGGGCCCATGGGAATCTCATGGGTTTAACAAGACTGGTGTTGGTGTTGCACCTGGATCAGGGCAGCCCCTGATGTCAGTCCCATCTGGGGGATTCACAGATGGAGAGCAGCCCTGACCAGAAGGACTTGGGAGTGCTGGTAGATGAGAGGCTGAATATTAACTGGTTATGTGCACTTGCAGCCCAGAAAGCCAAATGTGTCCTGGGCTGCTTCCAGAGCAGGGCCAAGTTGGGGATTCTGCGTCTCTGCTCTGCTCTTGTAACTTACTCCCGGAGTTCTGCATCCATTGGGATCCCAAGTACAGGAAAATTGGAGTGAGTACAGAGGAGGCCACAAAGATGATTAGAGGGATAGAGCAGTAAAATACGGAAAAAGAAGCAGTAAAAAGAAAACAGGTGCTGATCATAGTTTTTACAGAACAAACCAAGACTTGCCTTGGTTTATATTACTTGGAGAGAAAAGCACATTATTAATTCTCAGAGAAAAGAATTTCTATGTGTCAGTAAACTACAGCTACTAAAAGATCTGCCTTTCTCTCTACTGTAATCCATTATTGTACGTCTCTCTTGCTTCCTAGCACCAAGGGGAATCTAAGAGTACAGGCACACATGGTTAACTGGGAGAATTTAATCTTCTGCACACAGCTCAGTAAAGAGTAAAACAAGGGTCCAAGCTGCAATACAGAGTTCAAAAGACTCCTCAAAGAACTATTGCTACTGTAACATAAATATATCATTTATAAGTCTATTAACATTCTTTAAGCTACAGTAGAACAGGAGGCTCACCTAATTTTTATTCACTTTCTAATGCTTGTGGTACCTGAAAAAAAATGAAATCAAATGCCAACTTCTTATCTTTGCAGAAGCTGTCTTCAGCAAAGCTGATTTGCTGTTTGAATTTGGCTGCCTTAGCAAGTACCTGTTCTGTCAAGTCACTTGTGTGATAATGTGAGTGGTTGTGAAGGCTGCAATGCCTGAAAAAATTCTCAAGAATCACGAATGTCCTTGAGTATTGCTCATATCTCATCTTATTTACTTATTTATCTATTTGGCTTAATCAATCCACAGGCAAGACTGGATCCTGAATCTAAAGTCGGTGTGAGGTATTGAGGAGACTCTATAGAATTACAGAATGGCCTGGGTTTGAAGCACCTTAATGATCACCTACTTCCAACCCCCCTACCATGGGCAGGGACACCTTTCAGGTAGAAGAAGCAGTTGATTTCTTTGATTTTCTTCAGATTTATTGTTTTATTACTATTTTCAGAATCTCTTCTTCATATATATATATAAAAGATATTTTTAAATGTTCAATATATTATGGATATAAGTAATAGCACAGGGCCAATCAGGAAAGATGGACTCAACAGCCAGAAAGCAGATGCCTATACAAGAGTTGAAAGCAATGCACAGGTGGAAGATATGACCTACCCAAAAACTGCATCTACATCCAAATTACTGTAAATCAATCCTTCCATAGTTAGCTAAATCATAATGATTTAAGTCAGAAATATTCTTTTTGAGGAAAAATTCATCAATGAATGCAGAAAAAAAAAAAAAGGAACCAACACAGGTGTGACTGAGGTTCAAGTAAAAATGGTAATATTTCTGGCAGCAGGGCTTAGCAGCCATTCTGTAATATCTCTGGATTCCACTGTTTCTAGGTGGATGCTAAGAGCTACGATTATCTGAATTCTAAGGACAAAACGTTCCTGCTTGTGCAACGCTGGTGTCAGCCAACGCTGCAGTATAAATCTCCCTCCCTCCCTTTTCGTCTCTAGACATTCTTAGGGGAAATAAATTCTCAGGCCAGCGCTATCAGAGTGGGACCTGGTTCTAGCAGCCCTTTCACAGGCAGCTCTTCAGCCTCTCCCTCAAAATGCGTTGCCCGCGGAGCTGTCGCGGAACTAAAACCGCGATATGCAGAGACCTCTGGAGACTGGAAAAGCGAACTGCAGCCAATGCAGAGCGGGGATTGTTCCGTGGTGTGTGCTGATGAGATCACCTGGCTTAAGCAGGTTTAGGAGCCACTGATCTGATACAGACTCGAGTAATCTGCGGGGAAAAAGTCTTGTTCTTGAAAGTGATGTAGTGTACCTTATTTTCTTCGAATCTAGTAAAAAAAAAAAAAAAAAAAGTTGAAATAGATCTCACTTTTATGATTTAAAAGAAAACCCTAAACCCCAAATATATTCGATGCTTTCCTTATGTAAAAATACTGTGTTAAACAACAGAATCTTCAAAACCAATGTGAGCTCAGTTCCTATGCTGCAAGCTCCTAGAATTTGGAATACATTTGTGAACCCACTGCTATTTAAATCCACTTGGTTTTTCACTTGCCTGAAGTTTTTTTAGAAGCCACATCTCTTAACATTGTCTGAGAGACGTCACAAGGTTCTGGTTGAGTTCAGAGCTAGTAACAACACTGAAAGAGACCTTTGTGGGACTGTCATTAGCTGTACTTGTATTTCAGACTGAGGTGTTTCCTCATTTATTTTCCCAGTGAGCATCCCTTGATATGTTTGACCATGGAAAAATTGTGCTCACCTTGAAGGACACTGAAGTTTGCAACTACAGCCCCTGCTTAATCTTTGTGTTGCTGCTTCTGCACTTTTTTTTGTGCAATTCAGTGTTTCCAAGCCCTCAGCTATGTGTTATGTATGTCATTGCTTCAGTGGGTCCTCTTGTGTGTTTGAGCACAGGGAATTTGACTTGGACACAAGGAAACACTTTGGCCTGAAGTGGTCTTTCTTGCAATTGTTACAATGCATCCTCTGTTTTTCTCTTAGGCCTTGATTGTGGCTGTACAGCTAATACCAATTATTAGGCATTTCAAAGTTCTGACTTTGCAGATGAAGCACAGAGAAAATTGCATGTTTGGAGGCTGATGAAAAACCACCATGCAGATCCAAAATCAGATCCCAATTATTTCAACAAAAGGTGTTTCTGCATTCAATTTCCTAAAGTCCTTCCCCAAAAGTGGACTTGACTAAGCCAAATTACCAACTGTCTGTAAAGTACACAGAAAAGCAGAGTTAATTTTTGAATTAAATGATAATCAAATGCAAGTAGGCAACTGTGTCTGGCTTCTCAGATTTGAAATACTGGTAAGCTTATGTTTTGCTAATGGTACTCCTGGAGCTATCCTTGTCTGAAGCCATTTTGATTGTCAGCATGGAAAACTGTACCAAAGGAAACAAAGATAACACTTCCCAATATGAAAGCAGACAAAGTAGCAGAAACCTAAATTCCAAATCTTGAAATCTTTTTTGATTTGTGATCGACAATATTTTCCATATCACAGGGGGTATTTTTGCCATTTTTACCATATGTGTTAAAGCTATCGTGCATATTTAATGTCTCCAGTGTCTCTGATTGTTTATTACAGTGTAACTTTAAAAGTTTATTTTTTGAATGTCTTTTGTCCCTCAGGCATAGGTTTTTAAGTCAAGGATTCAACATTCACTGAATAAGTCAATATAAATGTCCAATGAAATGTCCAAGTTCCAAGAGAACTCGAGGAAATTAAGCTCTTGCTCCTAAAATTATACAACAAAAGCAGAATTTCACTTTTTGATATTTAGCACTCCATGAATTAGACTTTATTTTTGCCTAGATTTTTGTCTAGAAAAAATAAGAAGAAGGCCTCAATCTCTTCCTAAATTCCCTTAGGAACAGAATTTCTAAAACTTTCAAATGAACCTGCCAAATAAATGTTGAAAATAAAATACAATTTTTAGGAGAGAAACTAATCTGCTGGGCTATGTCTATGTCTAGAGCTCAGTGGACCATTTTTGTCCCAGATGACTTAGCTTTGCTGGAAGGTATTTTTGTGGAGGCAGTCTGCTTTGAGGTGTGTGCACATAGACACTGAAAATGTAGAGGTAATTTTCATAGGTTTTCAAAATGTGTTTCAAGAAATCTTGACGTGTGTACTGACATCCAGACTTTCAGGGTCACTTCCCTGAGAACACTCATTTCATCCTACCATTCTCCATGAACAACATCACTGTGCTTCAGGAGAAAAAACTATTTCAGTACATGAAATGCTTGAAACTGGTGTCTAATACATTCCTGTAGTGATAAATTGTAAGGTGCATTGACTTTAGCTTTGCTTTGACCATGCAGTCAGAGGTACTGAAAAAGATGCTCATTATTTTGTATATTTTCATCTAAGTGCTGCTCTGGCAGTTGGTGCATTGCTTTCTGTCAGTTCTTGCGTTCATCTACAGTTTCACCTGTAATGAGCTTTAATCAGATGCACTGGGGCTTAAAGACTA
The DNA here is from genome assembly GCA_020086605.1 of Lanius collurio. Taxonomy (NCBI): domain Eukaryota; kingdom Metazoa; phylum Chordata; class Aves; order Passeriformes; family Laniidae; genus Lanius; species Lanius collurio. The sequence goes on along the minus strand of JACBWW010000038.1, from coordinate 573,208 downwards.
TTTTTTAAAAAATGTCCTAACTGTATGAACCTCTGTTTTTTATTTTTCCCATAAAGTTAGAAAAAGATGCACTTGAGTACCTGATTTCCACCCTCACTTCCAACCCATCACCAAACCACCTTTTTTGGGTGTTCATTTCTTTAAGTTAAAAAAAGGCAAGAGTTCTGATTTCAGGGTAGGAAAGGAAGATCTGGATTGCTGAATTGGTATTCTTTTATCCCGGGGTGGTCTTCTGTGAAATCTGAAGATCTATGGTATAAAAATAATAATAAAAAAATATATATTAAATATAAAGTATGGTTATTAAAAGGATTTTCTTAAAGAAAAACCATATTATTATAGTGTGGAATTATTTTCTCATTTATTTCAGTGGCTTACACAGAGTTAATAGTTGTCAGAAATATATACTGAGTTAAAAAGATAAAAAACCATATAAGCTTAAAACCATTATCTAGTGAAAAAGAAACATCAAAATGCTCATCATTACCCCCTCTAAAAATTTTTTTAAATTATAATAATATGCATTTTTGACAGATTTCAGTTCAGTATCAGTTACTGCCTATGCCAAGGTTTTACAATAGTCACACTGGAGATATCTGGCTGGGTACTCTGAACTTCTTATCTGGCAGATGACAATGTCCTAAGCAGACAAAATTTTGCAACTGAAAATAATAAAAAAAAAAAGAAATTGAGCTCATCTGTCCCATTTTCTTTAGATTCTGAGGTCACTGTCTGAAAGAATTTTAAGACAATGCCTTTTATTTTTCCTTACTGAAAACACAATATTGAAGTTGAAAGGCCTAATAGCACCCTGTGACTAAAGGGACTAATGGATCTATGGCACTTCTGATTGTTTGCCAAGAAAGTCCTATGTAGGTAAGGAAGAACACAGTACAGGTCTCACTTTCTTGTGTCTTCATTTCATAATTTATATGGTTGTTTAAGTCCCAGACTTTAAATAATGTATAGTTCCAGTAGCATAAGTTGGAGAGTTATGACGATATAACCAAAGTCTAACATTGTGATAATAATGAAATAAGATGATAATTGACCCAGTTCTGGGTTTATACCTGAATGTCAAGTCAGAAGGATTTTAGGTTTTGTAAGCCTACAAATATTTATGTCCAAAGTCAAAATGAAAATGCACCAACCATAAAAATTGTCAGCCTTTTAGGCTATTGGCACATCTGGGATGAAAACCATAATTGCTGAGTTAGGGTAAAATATGTTCTTATCCATCCCAAATATATTTATCATACAGAGATTCAGGAAAAAATCTTGCTGTTACCATGTTATTGAAGCCCATTGTAGCAGCAGCCTGGTGGTGATTCCGGACTAGGTTTATATAAACCCTTAATTTCTAAAAAGCTCATGAAGAGGAAAATAAATAAAAAATATAAATAAAAATAAATAAAAATATAAATAAAATAAGTAACTATTATTGCCATTTATTATCTTTAAGAGGCCTCACTCCTCAGTTTGGAAAAAAGCCATCTTTTCAAGAAAGAGATGTCTTATTACACTTTTTCTGACTTGCACAAGACTTATTGCAGTTGTATTTTATTCAGATAGAGATACACTGATTTTTGTGACTTCATAAAATCTAAAAAAAAAAAAAAAAATAAATGAAAGAAGATAAATATTCACAGCAAAATTTCAGAGAAATATCTTAAATTTTTGAGTTGACTGTACTGAAATGTGCCTGAAGAAAACAAAATGACACTGCTGGTAGAAAAACATAGCTGGGGATTCAATTCTGTGACTTCCTTCTACTAAAAATTGTCCCAAGCAATTCATCCTAACTACAAGAAAACATAGGCAAGCTGCCAGCTGGTAAAAAACATGGATTGTAGTCTTACTTATTGAAGGTTAGGAATATTTTAACACCAGCTACTTTTTCACAGCTCCAAAACCCCAAGACAAAAGCCATGAAATATGGAGTGATCCTCCAAGACTTATTTTAGTTTATTTTGTTCCAAAAGAATAATTTAGGCATATGGAATTCTGTTACTCCCATGGCAGTTAGATTTGATGCCATTTGAAAAACAAGAAAACAAATCATAGAAATTACTCATAATTGTGTGTACTAGAGTTGGCCATAATACTGCATAGGTGTGGACTTATACTGTATTTTACAAATCTGTTCCTCATGAAAAAAGCCAGAGTTAATGAGAATTATTCAGCCATGTGTATGACTAGGGAAAAGCAGATGCTACTAAGGCTGTGCACTTCCATGTATGGCTCTTCAATGTTCTGCAGGAGTAGCCCAAAGGTATTAATAGTCACAAGGGTGAAATTAATTGAAGTGATCAGCATATCAATATTAATGTTTTAAGTAAAGGGATGAATTAGACATAGCAACTGGTTCTGTTGAAAGAGGAGAGTATCAGGCTGTGGGAATCTTAGTGGAATAAATCTTAAGTCATTTAATTAGTTATCTTGGCACACAAGAAGAAGGATGGTGTAAATGAAATTTAATGACATGAAGCTGGAAGCCCTTTCCTTGACAGAAGAGAATGAAAATGTCAAGAACCTATAGGAATTGAGCGAGAGAAGTGGGATGAAGTTAAATACTATAAATATAGATTCCATCTGTATTAGGGACAAATATCATTCATTCTGCCATGAGAGTGACTATCTTAATTTGATTGGAGGAAATAAAACATGAAAAATACAAAATTCCAAACATTTCTTAAGATGGATGTCTAACATTAATTCTCTTTCTAGGCACTCACTTTCCTGGAATTCCTTGTAAGTGCTTTTCTATACCCTCAGGAGATGGTTTTCTAAGGGTAAGGAGAGGTTCTGTCAGGTGTCTGCTGTGTGGCTGTGGAGATATTTGTAGCTTTTAAAGCCCAGTGGTGGTGAATAAAATCTGTAAATCTTTCTGCCTTTGCAAAAAAATCTTGTTTAGCATTACTGTGTCATCCCATCTGTCACCCCATCTGTTCAGTGTTTTCCAATAGTTATCCTGAAGCATTTAGCAATCAGTCACATGTAGACCAAAATTCTGTGTCCACTATCAGGCTTAAACCCCAGAGGATTAGTTCTTTCCATTTCTTTGTAAAGACAACAAGGCCTTAGGATCCCAGCTAAATCTGAGTGAACAACCCCTGGGCACTCCTCAACAGCCCAGATAACTTCTGGCAGAAATAGTGTAGGTTAATTAATTGAATCGGAGGCTAATTAATTGAATGAGAAAACACTGATAAGTATGTTAATTTTAAGATGGTGGGGAATGAATGAGATGATTTTTTCCTTAGGAAGTCTTACTGCAAAGGCTCTAAAGTTAACTTGAAAATGCCAAAATTTTTTGGTTTTTTTTTTCCCTAGAACAGGCTTTCATCAAAATTAAGGGTATGACAAAACATATTTTATAGTTTATTTACATATTTTACTTTAAAGATCATTGATTCTTTACTATTAATGTACACAAAATTTAGTGTTTCCATATAGAAACATATAGATGCTAAAATTATAGTTCTCAAAACATGGAAGTAGAACATTTCAGAAACTTTTTAGAAAA
>JACBWW010000038.1:494381-564688 GCA_020086605.1 Lanius collurio | reverse complement strand
GAAACACTGAAGTGCTCGAAACTGAAGAAAAACATGAAGATGCGAGGAACTATTCAAGAGTAGCTAGGGTCACAAACATTCAGCTGAAACACAGGACACACACAGGCCACCAAGAACACATGGGAAATTGTTATGAATCAGTGACATAAAATCTTTATACCAACCAAAATGATCTGGATTTTCCTGTGCACTCAATTTTCCACCCAACTTTTATTTTTGATGGATAACAAGTGAAGCAGTCAGAAGTTAGTCTGATGTGTCCAATCAACCATACAATGGCTGAATTGAACTCTACATTGGTTAGCCTTCTGCTTTTTCACTTAAAAATAAAATAGTAATAAATAAATTTTTGACTTACCGAATTGATTTGCAGATAATTTGGCTAATTTTCTTCCCATACAAGACAGTTAGGTGGTTTCAAGATGATAGGTAACAAGTACACAAGTAATTTATTTTACTTCAAACTCACACCCATTTTTTAAAACAGTTAAAAACAATTGAAGTTGAAATAAAACTCTTTCCATGTAGAAGTTAGTTGATTTTAAGAAATGAAGTTCACTTTTGAAGTGGAGTTTATTATTGGTTTCTTCTGAATTTAAAAATGAGGGTGGAGGCATTTTCTGTCTACAGTAATACTTAGCTTTCAATTCAGCAGGATAGGCAGGAGGATACCATAATGTTCTATTTTTTAATAATTAAGTAATTTATCTCTGACTGCCCTGAGAAAATCAGTCCTTTGAATACTACAATAGGTGGCAGCCCTTACTTGTGTGCTGCACTATGGGCTGGAAGATTTTGGCTACACTTGCACTAGGCTTGGATTTGACAAAGTTGTAAGTTCAATTAACTTGAGTAAACTTGTTACTCAAAAGTTTGAAACTGATTGATTAAGAGAATAAGTAATCTGTGTTGTTTTCATTACTATCACATTCTCCTTGCATACTAAATTGGGAAAGATAAACTCAGGAGCACTCTAATGAATTGCTAGGAATTTGTGGTAGTTATCTAATGGTACCTTTCTTTTGGAATGTAATTTATCTTCTTCAGTTTAATTGACTTGTTTAGTCAAATATCACACTGCCAAGCTGAGCTTTCGAAAAAAGATATTTCACCAGTTTGCTAAATAATGAACTCATGCATATCTAATGAGGCTTCAAAGCAAAGCAGAGTACATGCATGTGGGGAAGGACTAACTGTCCCAAACAGAATAAACTGTTAGACAAAGGTAGAAGAGACCTTTCTGTTTTGAAGTTTTCTTGTTATTCAACAATGTATATTGTTACCAGCCTTTGAAAATAAGACAAAAATATTACAAAAACCACTAAGTTTTTTCCTTATCATAAAGAAAATCAAACACTTTCTGTTCCCAGATATTTTTTCTAATAAAATAAGATCTGTTTAAATTTTTTAAAGTAAAAAGAGGAATGTCTCCATTAATTATTTTTTCATGATCATGAAAAGAAGATATTTTGATTATCAAGGAAAACTTTATGTTAATGAGATAGCTAATGTTTTTTTTTTTCCTGTCAGAAGAGATAAAATATTTCAAAATGACTGAATGAATTCTTACTTAGACTATATAACATTAATTGGATTTTGTTTGTTTTGATTAACTATGAATTTCAGTTCCAGAGTGCTTTTCAGATAAAAGAGTTCATCTTTCTTCTTAACTGTAGTGACAATACACTTAAGTTTCAAGATGATAGACTGTACATTTTCAAGGAAAACTAAGAAATACTTAATCTGACTTTCCTGGGATAGATATGACAAGTTGTTGACTGTGCAATTAAATTTTTAGAAGATGGGTTTTTCTTCATGTCTCATGGTTGGGTTACCCTACATCTAATAAGAGATGAGCTCTGTTCGGTGAAGTATTCCTAATCTCTCTCTAGTTTTAATAATATGCCTGACCTCACTCTGCAGATATACAGGAAAATGTAATGTGGGTAACATGCTGCAAATTTTCCTCAGTGAAAGCTCTAATCTGTTTCCATCCCTCAAGTTAAGAGGAAATTGTCCAACACCTGGAAAGGTTACTGGGGACAGAAGAGAGCATTTGTACAAACTTTGCTTCCGTAAGAAACTAGATGAAAAAATCTCAACAAAAATGTCACCGCTTTTATAAATAATTGTCTTGGTTTGAAAGACAGGTGTCTGCCAAGGAAGGTGGGAACCTCCCTTGGAATGGAAAATATTACCCCCTTCTCTCCTGAATTACTATAACTTTGAAATTACAGGTCTTTTGTGAAAAGAGACAGCAAAAGGAATACCAGTTCTTTACTAGTTTGTGCATTCATACCGAGACAAACAAACAGCAGCAGCAGCAGCAGCAGGAGGAAGCAGACCCAGCAGGCAGTGCCAGCCTCCCTCGGCCCAGGCCCTTTCCCCTTCGGTGCAGTCCCGCTCACAGCCACCAGGGGGCGCGGGTGGCTCCCGGCCGGGCAGGGCGGCTGCGGTGATTCCCCCGCGCCAGCAGGGGGCGCTGTGGCGTGGGCTCAGCCGCCTCTCCACTGACAATGGCGGCTCAGGCGGCCGGGAAAGAGATGGAAAAGAGGCTTCCTTTGCAAACTCACAGAGGCAGCCGGTCCCGATGCCCCTCCAGATGGTGAATTGGGCTGAGGCAGGAACCTTGGAACATCAGGCTGGAATGGCAGAGGTGAGCACACTTGGGTTAGCAAACAAGATGTAACAGAACTCAGCAGCTGTAGCAGGAGCCGCAGGGGGTTGTCCCAGCAGATGTGGAGTGCTGGGTTACAGTATAGCAAAAAGCCTGGAGCAGTGGCATTAAAATGGCAGGGCTGGGCAGAGGCAGCTGGGCTCCCGAACCCATCTGGGAGAGGCTCCCTCGGAGTGGGGAGGGGGCTCAGGTTTGCCCCTGAGGCACCTGAGTAGATGGTGAGGATCCTTTCCAGTGAGGTAGGGTGTAAAAAGGTCCCAGTGCAATGTCCGAGCTTACAAACAAAGGCTCACCCATGGTAGGAGAAAACAGGAGACTGCTCTCCTCAGTGGTAGCGAATTCTCACCAGAACAACCACAGTCTCCCCTTTGATACAGAGAGCAAGAGAGAGAGGAGCTGAGCCCAGCCCTTCACCCTCCAGCCAAAATCTCTTATCTCAGCCCTTCCCTCAGGAAGGCCCCTCAGCTACCAGAGCACAGCCAGCTGCACTCCACCTCCTGCTTGGCCACATCTTTTGCCTTGCTTAAGTACCGGTCATTATTGTCTCTTAGCAACAAATGGGATAAAATTCTGTGAGAAAAAGAAATAAAAAAAGAAAAAAAAAAAGAAAGAAAAAAGATTGTAACCTTCAACAATATTGAATTGGATTAAATACTTGATGAAGGAATATTAGCACCTGCAATGCAAATCTCCATTTTCAGGATTTTGGTTCTTCACAGATTTCATCCCTCTAGTTAAAAGGTTGTATAGTCTACACCCGAGTCTCAACATTTTGCATGGCACTACTCTTCAGAGCAACAGACACATGATGTAACATTTTTATGCACCAATAATCGCTTTTATGTGGCGGTAGCCTGCAGGGGTAGGCGGAGAGGAGGAGAGAGAAGTGCAGCAGGCAGGACTGGTGCTCCAAGATTGATTTTATTTAATTCCCAACTATATTATAGACTTTTTCTTCATAACCTAATTGGTGAAAGTACCATCCAACCCTTGGGGTCATTGGCTAAAATCCTAAAATATCCATTGTCAAAATATTTTTCTATTGTGCTATAAACAAAGCTTTACAAGGTCACAGGTGTTCAAGTTTACAGAACTTACTAATATCTTCCGTGAGAGAGAAAAAATTCTCACAGGACTAAAAAGAAGCAAGAATTTTTCTTGCTAGCAGCAGATATGTATTCACACTTTCAGATATAAGGTAATTTTATGCCTTCTTGCAATCCCATTTAATTTTAAATTTATGTATTTACTTTTAATATTCCAATTCTCTAGTGATGATCTGCATGGATGGAGCCCTTCCCACAAATGTGGAAAAGAATTCTTCCTAAATATCTATAGAGATGAGAAAGCCCTGTAAGATCTGTACTGTGATTACATACAACTTTTTACTTTTTTTTTTAAAGCCTGGCCTTTTTCATTATATATCCAACCACAAAATTTAGACAAGATAAGAAAATTCTTTGATTCAAGGATGTAGAAGTTTTTTGCTACCTTATTTTGACTCTTGGACATCCTCCTAAGAGAATGAGACAAGAAAATGACTGTCACCTTTGAATTGCTATGATACTTAATGTAATAGTTGCAAGGGCCATGTGACTGAATTTTCAGTCCAAGATCTATACAATTGATACAAGTAGCTGTTCAGATAAATCTGCATAATTTATCATTACTAATACCATTTCATTTTCTAAATAACTGTGGGTGCCAGTGTTGATTCTGATCTCATCTTTCAGTGAAGTCATTGTTCCCAGATTCCCAATGCAGATTGCAACAGACAAAATTCCATAACACCTCCCCTCCCCCTTCTTCTAGTAAGGCAAAACTCATTATTTACTATGTATGTTACATTAAGCTGGTAAAAGCAAAGGTTGTGCAACAAAGTTAAAACAGTAAACCAAATTTTGTATACTCTTTTCCTTGTACTGCTTAATATTTTTGTCATGTGTTCTCATCTATGAAATTAAGGAAAGTGTAATGACACAATTTGGTCAAAGTCAAATCAAGTGGAAATAGCGATGCAAAAATTGCCAGAATTCTTGTTCTATCCTGTTGTACCTAATGGACAAAATGCCAAGTGTCAAAAGAAGTGTATTTCTCACAATCAGCAGTATTCATGCTCTGTTTCTGATATTCTCCTGTAATTATTTTTATTTTATTATAAAATTAGGACTTATTTTGATTGAGTTTATGAAAACTACTTAGATAATCACCAGAAGAGAACAGAAAAGTTAGCTGTACAACTGTCTGTTGGAGTAACACCTTTTTCCTATTAAATACAATATAAATATCTGGTGCTATTGCAGTTAATGGAAATTTCCCCATTAATCTCTTAAAGTTCCAAGGAGTCCAGGGGCAAATTGCATTAGAATTGTATCTGAAAATCTATTTCATATATTCCTTGATGTAAATTTTACTTTTACACAAGCAAATGGCACTGCAATAGCTGATATGAGTTTATTGTATAAAGTTCTGTTCTCCTTTGAAGTATCTTAATGATTTACTTTCTGTCACTCTTGAATCTACCATAATGCATTATTATGCATGGCTGCAGTTTCAGATGTATTACGTCACTCTTTATAAGACGTAAGCTTTATGTTGACATCAAGTTTGTCTTGCCCAATCCATTTAGCTACTGTATTTCAGTCCCTAAGCTGTTGATGAATTTGGACTTAAATATTTACCATTTTTTGTTGAAGTGTGTTAGAAGAAAGAGATTATGCATGCAGAAAGTGTATAGGGAGTTCGAAGATAACAAATGATACATCAAGCACAGCCTAATGTGGTTTTACTGGAGTAGAAGCAGTGGTAATAAATCACCTGCCACTGTTGATAATATAATACTGCATTGGCCTCCATCAGCCACAAGAGAAAGGTTAAATGTTATTTCTCACAATAACCATGTGGTCTTCATTCCTGACATCCTGACTAAATTTTATCATTATTTTTTATAGAAACTGAGATTTTTATGAAAAAATATTCCATAAAGAATAAAACTCGATGCTTGCTAACCGATAATATCCCCGGAAAACCTTCATCCATTTTATGGTTATTGTACCACATAAATTGTCTTCCATTTGGAGGTAAATACAGCCTCCTCTGCAAAAGTCAGAAGGTAAAACTTGGAATTCATCATGACCAGCTTTCATTATCTCTGATGATTTTTGCATAACCAGTAGAGCTGATCTGTGTAGTTTAGTGTTAAAGGCAGCTAAAACCAGCATTCTTAGCCTTTATGATGTAATTTATTTCTTATTTATTTTTGAGTTGAGTTGTTAGATGATATTCTTCACTGTGGTGATGGAGAGAGGTGGTGCAGGGTTCTTTCTGAATCTCAATGATAGAGGCACAAAACCAAAATGCTTGGTTAGATAACTGATACCACAGAATAGGAAGAGGAATGTAGACAGTTAGTGGTAAACCTTATGTCCCTTCAGTTGCTGGACACCTTGTTTCATGCATCTTTGGATGGAGCCTGGATGAGTTCTCCCATGGTGCATTGTCCAGATCAGAGCAGACCCTCTCTGCGGAGAGAAGCTCCCCCATTTTGTTCCTTCGAACTAATACGTAATTTCTTCACAAGAAAGTAATCCTATTCCTTAAGGATGGGGAACTTCTTTTCATTTTAGCTACAAACCTGAAAAACAATTAAGAACAGGATGAATATAAGAGAAGTTCATCCATCTGTCCTTTCCTGTAGCGTTGTCTTCCAGGTTTGTGTCTGTCCAACCCCCCTTCTAAAGGTACAACAAACAAATATTATCCAACCATAGCATTCAGTTTTTCTCTTTGCAAAGAATTTTCCTCAAAATGCAACAGCAGTTTCCATTAATGTCTGTCTTGGTTTCAAGACAAATTTCAAGAGAAAACGCCTTGGAATGAGCATTTCCTCTAAGGACTAGAGGGCTTCAGTAACTCTCTTCTTTTTTGTGCCAGTGAAAGAAATGGACAGCGAGAAGTGAAAAGAGCATGTTTATTAACAAAAAAATTTGAATAAATGCTAGATATTGAAATTGTGGAACTTTATCCCCCTCCAGAAGCCAGTGCCAGCCTCTCTCGGCCTCAGGTCCTTTCCCCTTCCATGCAGTACTGCTCACAGCCACCAGGGGGCACTTGTGGCTCCCGGCCGGGCAGGGCGGCTGTGGGGAGAGCTCATTTGTGTCTCCCTCACCTTGCAATGGTGGGCACAGCCGGCAGAGAGGGATGGATAAGGGGCTTTCCTTTACAGCTCACAGGGACAGCCAATCCTAGTGCCCCTCTGGATAGAGACAAGGGGTTGTAGCAGGAAATGTCAGAAGCAGCAAGCCGGAACGGCAGGGCAGGCTCCCTCTGGCAGCAAGCAGAAACTCTGCAGCTGTAGCTGCATTGTGGGACCTCAGGGCAGGCAGGGGTTAACATCTACAGTGTAGCAAAAAACCCCAGAGTAGCAGTAGAGACATGATGGTGGCTGGGCAGCGGTAGCCCGGCTCCCAGACATGGCAGGGAAAGGCCCCTGGGGGTTTCTCACCTGCGCTGGTCCCTGGCTCTGGGCCCTGCGGAGGAGGGGGAAGAGCCCCTGGCGTGGAATCGAGGGTGGTCCCAGGTGCTGGTGCAGCACTCACTGGCTTTGGGCTTTCTGACAGAAGAGCAGCAGAGGAAAAACAAAAAAAAACATAAGCTGGCAAGCCTAGTCACAGTGCTGAAGCAGGGCAAAATCCACAGAAACAGCAGGCTCTGTGGTCGTAGACACTGACCACATGTGTCCAGTCGAAGAGCCCACTTCAAAAAGGAAGGGACTGCCCCTTGCCCGACTCCCAACTCCCTCCAGAAACCCTGCTTAGCTCCCAAACATCTCAATAGTCTCAGAGCCAGGGAGGATGGGGGATGGGGAGGGGACAGCAGCCACCCTGAGCACGAACAAATCAAAACAGATCAACAACTCCAAAAATGGGATGAGATGATAAACCATCCTCAAGACAATGTTCAAATATCATTGATGATCCTGGAAAAATATTTCCTTGTCTTTTTCACTGTCATAGCTATGGCGTAAGGCTCTGTCTCCTGATGCTATGAGCTGCATTAGTAACCTGAGTGAAGTATAAATTTTTCAATCTTATTTTAGCAAAGGTCCTGGAATTGGCATGTGCAGAAATTTGTCCCTCTTCCAAATAAGACCTGTGGAAAAATCTCCTTCATACTTCATTTCCCATTTGATCAGTCAACCACCTATCTGTTCATCACTTAACTAACTTAAGATGCTTTTATATTCTCATCAGTTTATGAATGAACACCTATGTGTATAAGAGACTATTTTTGTTAGATACATCTGGGGAAAAAAAAAAATCAGTTAAATGGAGAAAGATGAGTAGAATAGGATAAAAAAAGAGGCAGAAATATTTTTTGCAGAGTGAAAGAAATGAGAATAGAAAAGACAAGAGAAGGAATTTAGAACATAGCACAGGCTAGAAGTTGTTTTGCTTTCACTAGAAATTAAATTGAAGACATTGGGTTTACAGAGCTGTTGTAAATTAACAAAGCAAATGGACAAAGTCTATATGTGCTCTTAGAAATATAATGCCATTCTCCTGAAAGATTCTCGCAGTCCCTGAAAAGGCAATTCTAGTTCCCCTCTTCCTATATGTTTTTATTGTGTATTATATTAGAAATTCCCCTCTGAAATATATAAAAGGAGGCTGTATTAATACCAACCCTTGCATCCTTAAGACTGTAAATAAGAGAAAATATGTTAGTCTGTATTGCCTGTGGTACTAGAAGTGTCTGGCTTTGTAATGTTAAATTTTAATTTTGCCAAATCTTATTTCAGCTGGTTAAACACCAGTTTATTATGCAAAAAAAAAAAAGACAGATAATAAAAATAAGAAAACTGCAAGCTATAGAATGAAGCAGAAATTAACATGAAAGATTTGTGCTATATATGCAGTAACTAAAACATTTAGTTCTCTATATTATAATAGGGGAAGAAAACCGTGCACCCAGTTTTTTATATTAAAATTTCAGTCAAAATATTTTAGTTTCTTTTTCCTTTCATAGAAATGTCTGCTTAGGTTTTAGTGAAAAGAGTACATGCCATAGATTCTGTACAATTTCTTCATTTAGATTTCTGGGTGTATGTACAGAAGATGCTTAAGATAATAAAAAATACAGTGCTTTAAAGAATTAGCTATCTAGGGTATTATTTGTTTACAAGTCTTCATGGCCTCCTAATAGTGCTTTTCTGTAAGGTTCCTAATATCAATGGCAAGATTTTGAAGCAAGGAAGTAGACAAGCTAAGGATTATCAGGGAGTGTGAGAGAGTAACAGACTGGTGGAATCCCTGAGAGAAATGCAGAGGACAGGAGCTCAGTAAGGGTCAGTGGAGCCCCCAGCTTTTCATCATTAGTAAGGAGGAGACCTGAAAGATGGGGACGAACAGAAGGAGGTTCCTTCTCAGAGAGGTAGGAGTATCCCCTCCTGGCATCCCTCACCTTCTCAAGAGCCATTACAGAACAGGTATGAAGCTCTCGAACTTGTTAACATCACCAGTCCTTGCAGCCTGCCACATGGATGGACTGGAGCTGGGGTTGTGAGACAAAGAGAAGGAAAGAAAGGAGAAAGAGTGAGAAGAAAGAGAGCCAGAGAAAGAAAGAGAGGGAGGGTCCCAATCTGTTCTCTTTAATAATTAACTTGGTGCACACCTCTTATGTAAATTAGATTCTTCACACATTTTTTTCTTACAGCCAGCCTTTCTCCAGGAAGTGAGGGGGGGAGGGGATTGAGCACCAGTCTCCAGGCCAAGCAGGAAATTGGCTCAGAATAGTGCTGGTCCATCTCTGCAGGACCATCTCCGCTAATCTCCTTTCCTGTAGCAATACTCAGAATGTTCAAGACAGAACATGCTTAGGTTTGGTCCTCTACACCCACCTGCAATGCTGCATCCAGCTCTGGGGTCCCCAGCACAGAAAGGGGAAGGCCACCAAGATCATTAGAGGAAGGGAGCACCTCTCCTACAAGGAAAGGCTGAGAGAATTTGTTTTGTTCAGTCTGAAAGAGAAGGCTTAGGCAATTTGGCTTTGGCATGATTTAACATCAGCCTTCCACTACCTGAAGGGAGCCTGCAAGAAGTCTTGAGAGGGACTTTTTACAAGGGCATGTAGTGGTGAGACAAGGGCAATGGCTTCAACCTGAGAGTAGGCTTAGATTGGATATTAAGAAAAAATTCTTTACTGTGAGGGTGATGAGGCACTGGAATGGGTTTCCCAGGAAAGTTGCGGATGCCTCATCCCTGGAGGTGTTCAGGTCTAGGCTGGATGGACCTCTTAGCAAGCTGGTCTGGTGAAAGGTGTCCCTCACCATTGCACTCGGGTTGGAATGATATGCTCTTTAATGTCCCTTGCAACCAGAACCATTCTATGATTTTTCCTTTCAGAAAACCTCCCAGCCTAACAGGTTGCTCCCTTAGAAAACCAGGCCTTTATTTCACCTGCCAAAGGTAAAATAACTTAACTATTCACCAAGTTTTCACAACATTTTTCAAAAAACTGCTTTCTGTGTTACCTATGAAACTGAAATGTAAGAATGTACATTGCCAGAAATTATGGAGTAAGAGAAAGATCTCCCTATAGTCTTCATTAAGAAAAAAATTCAAAGGCTAAGCTATTCTTCTTTTAGAAGGTTGCTTATAGTGTTGTATCACTGATCATTCCAAATGCAAGTGCCTTAATGATGCTATATATTCATCTCTGTATGAGGGCAAAAATGATTATTCTAATTTGATGATACTGAAGTCTTGGAAAATTGGGTTTATAGGATTTTTTTCTTTCCAATTCATCATAAAAGATGTGAATTTAAGACTCCATAACTGAGACCTGTATTGAAAGGGTTGTAGTTTTCAAGTGATTATTTCTTCTTCCCTTTCTAATAGCACCATCTGGATAGATCTCATCTGATTCCTTTTTACTTGTTAATTTATTATATGTCAGTTTTCTAACATGAGGTCAGTCCTACCCGGATTTTTTTAGTCTTCACATCTTTCTTGTGTGAAAAATGCTCGCTCACATGACTTATCTAACCTGAAATGTCATTGGAAGAGAAGCTGTCTGACATAAAAGATTGTTTGTTCAGATATGCTGCAGAGATGGGATGATGATACCATCATCAGAGAATCACAGAATGGTTTGGGTAGGCAGGATTTTTAAAGATCATCTAGTCTACCCACCCTGCCATAGGCCAGGATAGCTTTCAATAGATCGGGTTTCTCAAAGGCCTCATTCAACCTGACTCTCAACAATTCTGGGGAGAAAGGATCTTCAACTTCTCTGGGCAATGTATTTAACTGTCTTGCTGAGAAGTCCCATGTTCAAATCTCATTGTTCAGAAGATGGTCTCTGGTTATTTTAGTGAAACTGATGTATAAAAAATGCGAAATGAACAAAGAATTCTCAATTTGCTCTGTTAGTTTTGGGTTTTTCTGTCCAGTCCATCTACACTATTACTTTATAAATTCTGCTTTCCTCACTGGTTCATTCCCCTCCTTGGGAACTTAAGTGCATAACTGTTCAATATCAGGTATTTTACGTTGAGATGGAAGCTTTGCTGTACTTATTTAATTCTATATCACTCATAGAAATTGGGTCACCAGTACATTGTTTGGTTGTTTGGGGTTTATGTCCTGATTTTCTCACTTGTGATGTTTGTGGCCACCTTCCACCATTACTGCCATTGCCACTCAAGGCTCTGATACTGTTTGAATCTGTTACAAAGGATGACATACAATTACTTTGCTGTAGAATAGTATGTGAAGGTAGTGAAGTGTAAAGCCGATGGAACCCTTTCATTGTATCCTGAGGCAGCAGGTTACAACATGAGACGCAGAACTTTCATTAGAAATGGAGGGGAGGAATGGAAAACTTAAAAGAGAGAGGAAGGAGATGGCAGGAAAGGGGTATGAATGATGTGATGTCTTCACAGAATTGTGTTGTATTTAATTATTTTCAGCCTGTTAGACAAAATATGTTTTACTTATGTTATGCAGATAACATTTGTACCAGACTTAATTAGTCTATCAGAATCTGTTGCCAGTTTTAATCAGGTTGTCAGAATCTAAATTCTCTAGAGTCATAATGTAAACAATTCATAAGTTAACAAGTACTGTAGGAAACATTGAAACATCTCCAGATATCTGTGAAGCCTTCAAGTTGCAAAGCTTTCAGATTTTTTTTTTTTAATTTTCTTCTTTTTTAAATTTTGAACTCAATTACTTTGGCAAAATTTGATTGAAGGCTCAAACATTTTGAATAAATGTCAGTCTGTTTCCAGGATCTTGACAAGTTCCTGGAAAGAGCTTATGTTTCACATTACATTCCTGCAAATTGTGATGTTTTCATATAAGGTTTATTCACAGTTTTAGAGTATGTCAGACTCTAACACGACAGACTTTTAATGGAGCCTTTTAATAGAATGTGAGATGTATTTTGCCACTACAGAGTGTTGTGCTCGAGATTCAATATTGCAACAATATTTCTGAATGCACAAACCTACAGCAAATGCTTTATAGCTGAGATTATTTACATCTGCTCCCCCCAAAAAAGATGTATCAGATTTTAGTTTTGTTTCAGAATGTTGGCCTGTCTTGTTTCATTTACTGCCATTATTTATTAATGGAGCATCCCAGCATCTACTGTCTGGTGAGTTAAGCACTTTAAATGTAAAGTTCAGAACTTCGGATGTTCTGCTAAACTTGTAAAGATATTTTTATATTCCTTCTAGAAGAAAGTTTATACTGTTTTCTTCAAGGCATACTTCTAAGCAAATCCACTAAATTTTTCGCTAAATAATTTCATCCCTGAGAACACTACTTGGCCCTTCTTTTTTTTTGTTTTAAAACTTATGTGTAGCTACATTTTGGATCAATAGTTTATCTGTGGAGTGTGGGAAAAGATAGGATGGAGTTGAGCTGTAGGCTGTGGGATGTGCTTGCAGAATGCCATGGCAGCAGAAAGAAGCTTGTCTCCACCTGACCTTGTGGGGAGAGATGCCACATGGCAGAGCCCTGTGGAGAGGAGCCTGCTGGAAGCTGCTGGACGAGTGGACAGCTTGTGATCACCCCCAAATAAGGACATGAAGAAAGTGTGTTGCTGATGTGGCAATGTGTGGTAGGTTGGTTAGTGAAAAATACCATATTGGGAAATATTGGGCCTTGAAGAAATATATAAAGCTAGCTGTTTTCTTTGAATAAATGTCTCAGATTCCCTGCTGGTCTGAGTCCATGCCTTAGTCATTACATCAGTGGAGATCTTCAGTTATTTTCAAATGGAAAAATAGATGTAGTTTAGTTAATAGATAATTCCCCACTCGATCCAGAGAATATCAATGACCGTATACAATGAAGCTATAGCAGTTTTTTATCTCTGAAGGAAGAAAATTTGGAGACTTGCCATGGGAATAGAAAGCTTCATGTGTTAGGACTGCTTCCAACTGAGATGCAAGAGGCCAGAATCCGTGTTGGAATAAATTGGCACGATTTCATTAAATAAGAGCGGAGTTGTGCCCACTTATATCAGCAGTCAATTTGAGAACATCCATACATCATCTACATTTATTTATAATGGAGAGTCTTCAAAGCCAGTAAGCTGCAAACGGAGAGGATTAATTCAAGCACACAATTTTTATTTCCCCAATCTGAATAAACTAAATCTATCTCCACAAATATGCATGAAAAATATTCATACATCTTTAGCAATGGTTCTCCAGGTTACCTGTTGAGTTAATATCTGGATGAATTCCCTCTGCATTTTGGAGGGGAAGAGTTTTGACACACTTTGCCTGTAACTGTGCTCTAAAGGTAGGCATTACAATTCGAATTTTCCTCATCTTCAAGTTGCAGTGCGTACCTTCCAATGTGTTTGCTTATAAGAGAAAATAAAGGATCTTGAACAAATCAGGGTACTATAGACAGTGGTGACTTCCAATTATCAGTGCTTAATTTCATTTCATTTCTAAGGTGATACTGTTTCCTAATTGTATTATGCTTCCTAAATATTGTGGACTTAACTAAGTTTATCAGACTTTGCTATGTCAAATGAGCAAAGATGTGACCTTGTGTAGGAACCTATTAATGTTAAAGGATGATTAATTAAAATGTTCCTGGTCCAGCGCTGGCTTCCGGACTGCAGGAACTGGCATTACAGTGTGCAGAGGTTGGCAGTTACTTGTTTTCTCAAGAAAAAGGGCAACTAACAAAGTATATGGAGACTGAACTATCTTTTTTCCACTAGAGTTTTCCTGACAGGTAAGTTTGTGATTTGTAGAAATGTTAGGAATATGCTGTTAGCCAGAAGTTACTTTCTTACACTTAAAAAGGCTACTGTGTGCCAGTCTCATTTTTTTGCACAGAAAATTATTTTCAAGACTTGTTTATGTTTAGTTTCTAGTATGGGACAAAAGTATTGGTGGAGATCTCTGCAGAAATATTGGCACTTTGTGGGACCTTCCTTTTGAGTAAAAATCCCTACTTGTTAATTGGGGCAAACCTTGTGTCCCAGGAGGTGAATGTTGTTCTAGTCTTCTCAACCATGATGCCAAGTAAGTTATGATCTTATGATAGTGAATTCTTACTCAGTTCTATATTTAACTAAACAAACAAGTTTAAATTATGTAATCATGGGTTTTTTTGGGCTGAAAAAATATTATTAATTCCTTTTCAGTCTCTTTTTCCCTTCACAAATCTATGCTCTTTCTAACTGATGCTAAGTTTGAGGCTGTAATTCAAACTCTATTGTAAAAGGTCCATATTAGTTAACATCAAAATCACTTTCCTATGCCATTGTAGAGAAGCTTATTTCAAATAATTGTGTATACTATGATAAACAAAGTCACATGCAATATTTTTCCAGAAATATTTTAGCGTACACTGGAAATAATTTCCAAAGTAGAAATTCTTTGAGATTAAATTGTTTGAAGGAACTGGATGTCTGAGACTCTGCCAAGGAAAACCTGGGGCTGAGCTGGTGAGGAAACCTGGTCCAGATATATGAGTATGGGAGTGTAGCTGGGAAGGGGCCTCGGTTCTGGCTCAAGGGGTGGAGTGTGACTGCCAGAGTGGCTCCTGGATGGTTGGACTGGAAGTTTCCTTAACATTTCCTTGAGTTCTACTGTGAGGGTAGATCATGTAAATATTGTTCCTTCTTGGATGATTGAATGGGGCATTGGTTTTGACTTCAGTTGATATGGCAACAGGGACTTTTTCCACCAGAAAATGAGCAGTGTTCTCTGGGGGAAAAAAAAAAAAGAAGAAAAGAAAGAATGTTGTACAACTCAAAAGACAAGGACAGTGGAAGGAGGAATAAAAGAATTAGGAATGTGCCTGGTGAAGCCCTCTGTCAGAAGGTCTTGTTCAAGACACAGAAATTGTGTAAGTTGTTCAAGGACTTCCGAGATACTCTCAGCTGGAGACTCTGTTCTTAAGAACCAGGAAACAAGTGTTTCCAGAGTAGACAAAACTCTGTGGTCCCTATTTATTTAGAAATATCTGCTCTGTTGATTTTTAAATTATTTTACTTAGCAGTTCCAATACATGGAACTTGGTAGAGGTAATTTCAATTCTTTATTCTGCTTTATTGGAAAAGAAAATAGAACCAAGATTTTCACCCTTCCATAATGCTACCTCATTTATTTGTGTATAGAGAATATTATTGTGTTTTTCTGTCTTTCCTGCAGAAACAGTTTCACTTCAATGAATATTCATTAAGATGGAGAAAATGACTTTGTTGCCATTTTTTATGACACGTGTGCAAGTGGTGAAAACCTGAGATCTCCTTTACATTTACTTAATAATAAAACACTTTTTGCAGTGCAGGGCTCATGCAGAATACCTAATACAGCCCATTAGCACATAGCAGTAAAGTGGCAGACCTCAATTTCTGTTGTGAAGCAAGTAAGCAGACAAATATGAACTTAGGTCTCCTTCTGCCAGTTAACTATCCTGTCCTGTGTGTTATTTCACATTTCTCTCTTCTGTGATTTGAAGATTTTAAAATCCCTCTGCTCATTTTCAATTAAAATTCTGCAAATAAAGTGTTTAACTCCCAATCCTTTTAGGTGAGAAATTCTGTAAGATGTTACTTTCATGTTAAGTCAAAATTAGTTTTTAGAATCTTGTTTAGTCAAAGATGAAATAAAGAAATATCAAACTATAGTGTAATCTGTTGCTGCCATCAAAAGGGAAAATAGTCATCTGGTAATCCAAAGTGAGGGTTTTTTGCACAAGGAGACTAAGCAAGTTGCATGGAGGAGAGAATAGAGAGTAGCTGCCTTTTCAGATGTATGTACTTCTTAAAAACTGTTCAATATCTTAGTAAGGATATACATTTGGTAATTTTATTTTATTAGCTAATACACAGATATTTTATGTAATAAATGGCGGGGCTAGTGTATTTGATTACAGATTTACAGAAGTGAAGGTTGCTGGCAAAAGACAAAGCATGTGTGTGCTTGTGAATTTTATATAACATTGTTGAAAACATGTGGAACTTTTTCAAGCCTTGGAAGATGAAGCTTTGTCTAAGGTAGAGATTAGGCAAAACCCCAAAACCTTACAGAAAGTTCCTTCTCTTTAGCCAAGGAGATGATGCCCAACTCGCTCAGAGATCATAGTCTGGGAGGCCTAATTGAAATCTGGTTCCATGTTGCATTTTGGAGATGTGTATACACTGTTCAGAAGAAAGGGATTTTTTTACCAAACAGATAAACATCTGTCAATGAAGATGAATTATGTGCCCCGATCTCTGTATTTGGGATTGTCAGAATTCCATGGGCTGGCATTGAAACTGCCAGAACTTAAAAGCTGGTTGAATATTCAAAATGGACTTTTTGCAAGATTTTTGTAATATAGATGTGTTCCTGAGTTAAAAACAATATTGCTTTTTAACATAACATATAAGGTACTCAACAGTATAAATAAGGGGGAAATACTCCTAAGCAAAGGAAATATTCCTTTGCTTAAAAGAAATGAAATGTTGTTTTTTTGCAACCTGCTTTTTTCTCATTATTTTTGACCGGTGTTCTGCCTAATTTGAAGTTTTCTAGTTGATGTATTTTGTTGGGGATCACTGAAGGAGACAGAGTAATTGAGTCACTTTCTTGAGGGAAAGTTTTTCTTCTGCTAGGAATTAGATTTATACCTTAGCAGAATATGGTAGCTTTTGATGTATCTTTGTGGTATTCATATAGAGATGAAACTGTGTAATTTCCTTTAATCCTGCATAGAATATTAATTTTTTGCCCATCTTTCATCTTTTCAGTGTACTGGATTTATGATCAAAATTTGAGTGAAAAATTCAAATTCTATGCTTGTTAAAGTACTTTCTGGGTCCAAGGTAAATCTATTTCTGTTGTGACACCACTGATTGATTGTGTCTAATTATCTGTAAACCTGTATTTTCATTTTAATGACAAAATGTGAAAGAATTAACTGAAGCAGAAAAGAGGAAGGAAGGAAGGAAGGAAGGAAGGAAGGAAGGAAGGAAGGAAGCAAGGAAGGAAGGCTCTTATGAATGACAAACACAAAATTTATAACCTCAGATGCTTAGTTTGCTCTAGTAACTCCAGCACACCAATATCTGTTTCTGTGATAGGACACTGTCCTTAGAGAGAGATATTCTAAACTTTACCTGATGAATACAGTTACCAATAAACTAGGGAATTAATATTAGTGAATTTAAATTATTTCTGAAGCTCTTTTCTCACTCCTTAACATGTACAGGCTTACAACTTTAAATATTCAACTCAAGGTTAAAATCATGACATTGTTTGCAGCTGGTGGGATGTCAATATTCCCAGAAGAGTTCTGAAAGTAAACTCTGCACTGTGTTGATGTCACTTAACAAGCATTTAAAAGAAAAATAATCTTTCCAGTCTTCTCCAGAGGGAGTTTATCTTTTTCTCTGTTCCTTAAAAAAGACTTTTTGACTTCTAGTTTAATTAAAACAGAGAGATTGCTTAAACAGCCACTTTCAAAAGTATTTCAACAAAAAATAAACCAAGATCATGATTTATTACTTTGATTGCCAATGGTTATCACTGCATTTTTAATGACATTCAAGTATTAGTAGCAATCTTCTCTTGATGCTGAAGATGATGTTTAAAATCCCTGGAGTATTTAAAACAAGAGAGAGCTCCCAGCATGTCCTGGTACTATGGAAACCAATATTTACTCTGATATATCAAGAATAATCTGACATCCAGATTTGTCAGTGGTTTTGCATTTTATATAAGGAAATGTGCAGTCACCATAGCATGACACTGCAGTGAAAAAAGCCAGAATTAAATCAAAGAAAACCCCACGTTATTAGATGGAAGCAGTGAAGAACTGTTGCTAAATTTGCAGTACATTTATTTAGAAGTGATCTTTAGTACATGACATTAAGTGAATGTGTTGCTGCTGGATGAATCCCTACACTCATCATCTTAGTAGAGTGTGCAGCTTCAGGGACCAACAAATGAACACTTCTATGTTCCTTTCTTCTAAAAACCATGTGGGGATTGAGAAGTGCTCAGAGCTGGATGGAGGAGAAAGGGGTTTGGATTTCTGCACACCTGAGGAAATATGGGCTATTCTAACTCATGAAAATCCTTGGATGCTGGAGTTTTACTCCTGTGACCACCTAATTGCCCTTCTGACTGATATATTTCTACAAAGGTGGAAATAGCAGCTCAGTGTGAGACTAAATGAGTTCAGCTTAGAGGAAAAAGGAACTTGCACTTATCCCCCTGGAAAAAGTCTTTGTGTAGATTATTTTTACTGGGGTGTCAATTCAGCTGCATCTGGTATAAATAGTACTAAGAAATGTAGCTACAGTTCAGACATCTACTTAAAAGAACAGGAATACAATTTTCTTTCATGATGCATGTGATGACAATGAAACCCACATTTTGAAAATGATCCCTTTTTCTTTGAGTAGTTTGATGAAGTTCTCACTAGAAAGCCATTCTGACCAAGAACAGATTAAATCACAACTACTTTGGCATCTTTGGCTAATTTATTGTAGGTGTGGTGCAATAAACAATATGTGCAGGTGGTAATAAATATTTGAATAATTGCTTTAATTTTGCATTTCAATTTATATTTGAAACAAAAAAAGTGATAGCTTTTTTTTTTTTTTTTTTTTGTGTGTTTACTTCTTTTCCATTGCTTGAATATACTTGGTCAGCTTAAGATGGTGACTGAAGCACAAAATAGGTCAATGGTGGTAGTAATTTTTTTTTTGTTAATGACGTATGACCTAATTAAATGAGTGTTCTAAAAATTTGCTGCAACAAAAAAGCAAAATTGATTGCTCCCAGTACCTCCAATATAGATTCAAACTACCAGGACTGAGTCCAGGCTGAAAGTGGCAGAATTGTTCTCAGCCCTAGGTGCTGGTTATGTAAAAAAGAAAGGTCTTGCATTTCTATATAAATGTGCACAGTATAAGTATTGAATGGAGAATGGCTGAAAACTTTACCTCAAATATTTCTCTCTATGAAATATTCTGACAATTAAGTCACCTCTTTACAAAATTATGAACAGACTCCTGTTAGCTCCTTCCTGGTAGCCAACTATACCAGAACCATGCCCATTTAAAACTTAAGATAAAGGAAATACAGTTTGGGTGTTTAGGCATGTAGATGTTGAGCAGTGCTATAAAGCATTGTCTCACTCTTGCCTGACTGTATAAGATGGGAATGTTCTGGTTGTATGGTAATAGGTTGGTTGGTTTGTAGTTTATCAGTCTGAAAACTGAATTGTTATTGTTGGATATGGGGACTTTGCCCAAAACTGCAATAAATTGCATGTTCTCAAATTTTAATGAGAGGTTCTTCAAACTTTTTTAATACTAAAACATTGTAATAATGTTATTACTGAATGATAATGTATTAGAAAACACTTATTTTTATGGCATTTACATTTGGGTTAATTAAATGCATATTTTTTTTTTTGCTAAGCTTCAGTCACCACTTCAATTGTCTCTGCCCCTTATTGATTTCTAGTATATTTTTCATTGCAAGTTTGATTTTAGATTATATAAAGGAAACAGCTCATTCATCAAAGAAAGGATGATATTTGTGGTTACAAATGTTTCTTGGCACATTCCCCATGTGGTTAGAATTGTTCCTATCTTGTTTCCTAGTGAATTAACTCTGTGGCAACCATTTAAATCAATGGATTAATTGTTGGCCAAAGAGAATAACATTTTTTCAGAGAAAGATTTTTTCTATGTGAGCTACATATGTGTGTGCATCTGTCTCTGTCTCTTCTCTTAAGAAGAATGGTTTTGATGAACAAAGAGGGAAGGAAAACAGAGAGAGAATGATGGTCCTTGTGCAGTCAAAAACAATTGCCTTGGATTCTGATTGTTTCAGATATAGCAAATAGAGAAAGGAATAAATATGATGTATAGTATCCTGACCTGTCATAGAGAACAATTTCTGTATAGGTATTTAGCTACTTTAAAAATAGGTATTTAGTTACTTTAGAAATCAGTTCTGCAAAAAGACTAAAATACACAGCACTCTAAGGGAAAATATGCTAAACCCAATGCCATTACACTACTGAAATAGATCTGGCATAAATGGTATAAAAGGGTTTTAATAGTGGTGGGAGGTGTCTATTTAAATCACTGGGAAGAATGAAAGTTAAAAAAAAAAAAAAAAAAAAGAAAAAAACCCAAAACCAAACCAGAACATTTGGTTGTTCAAATCTATTTGCTAAAATTTATGTCATAAAACAGAGCTATTCCAAGTCAGGTAAGTTAATCTATTCCTTTTGCCACTATCTTCAACATTTAGTCATAGAAAAAATAAACAGCTAACCAAAACCAGAGTTGGTTCATTTGATCTTTGCAACAGGTACTTTAAACAAATGTATTTGTTTAGGAGGCTGGATGGATTTGTTCAGGAACTGAGTATATTGGAATGTTGAACAAGTTCTGTTCTTCCTGTAATTCAGTCAAAAGTAAAGGTAAAGTATTGAGTTCTGGGACTTGAAAGATTGGGATTTTGTCAGGATCTAGAAACTCATCAGGAAGCCTTTTATTTCTTAGTGCAGAGGCTTCTATTTTAAATTGATAACATACTTTCTAGCCTCTGTCACCTAAGTTTTTTAACTAAATTTCTAAGTTGTTTGATGAGCTGAGGAGATGTAAGAAGCTGGCTTTTGCAATACTAATAACTGCAAATAACTTGTTTAGATTCTCCAGATGTATTGGAAATATTTAGGAATCTGTGCAAGCTTGAAAGTTGACAGAGAGCAATTTCTGTTCTTGTGAGATTTATAGCATAGGTCTATAGATGCTGTAATATAACTGTGAGGGAAGAAAAATGGTCCCATATTACTGATGTAGACATTTTGTGTTACATTTCCTAGTATTGCACAGGTAATCTGTTGTTTAAGAAGAGTAAACTTGTTTTAAATTTTTCTTCTGTGTGAGAGTCTTGCAATATAGCCACACTTACAGAGAAAATTTTTTTTAGCTGTATGGTTTTATTACTCTGGGCAAGAGGGGAAAATTGAGATGGATTTGAAACTTTTTTATGGTGTCACAATGTTCTATGAAAAATATCACAAAGAATTTCACAAAGAGGAAGGGAAAAGGTAACAGTTCTGATAATAACTCTTGATTGGTGAGAATGAAAGTGACTTTAAGAACTCCTAATTGCAGTTATTTATTTAAAAGTAAATTATCCTGACACAGCTTAGTGACACAAATGCCTCTGACTTGCAGAAAGTAATTTCTCAAACTTCAAGAATGAGAAGGTAAGGCTTATGTCTAAATCAGAGTTTCTGCTTAGCAGCCCAACTATTGCAAGTAAATATTGAGTTAATTTTCTGGTTTTGTACCATCTTCTGCAATTAAAATACTTTTTACAGAAAAGAAATTGTTTAGAACAAAAGTTAGAGAAGGGACATAGCTGGATAAGCCAGTGTTTTGTCAATGTTCACATGTGGATTAGAAGCATCTTAGCTTTGTTGCTTTTCCTTTTTTCATAGTCTAATGGTCTTCTAAAGTTTTAGTTCAAATAACTGTAATTTAAATTGGCCATCTTTCACATTTTTGTCCATTTTCTTTGCATTCTCCTTGCAGAGTGCATTGAGTTTTGTGTATAGAAATTCTCTCCAATTCTATCCTAACTCACTTATTTAAAGAGGTTTGGTTTTGGTACCTAGTGCAATGAAGCAAACACTTTAAATATTCATTCATATGTGACGTCCAACATTTTTCATAATTTCTAAAGGCTCCATGACTTTCATGTCTGTTACAGGATAAGGTCAGATAGTTTATAAAGAAAAATTCTGCAAGTGCAGAGAATCTTGGGGCAGGTTATATTTTACAGATGTCAATAATGCAGTCTGTAGTTTTGTATTTTTCTGGAATAGTTATATATATTCCCAGACAACTCCCTGCTGATGATCAGATTTTGGACTCCATTTTTATTTTTAAATGCAGTAAATAATAATAACATTTCCTTTTGATTTGAGCATATTAGGTTAGCATCTTGTCTTGGGTTGACTTTATGGTGTGTATCCCCTATTGCTGCTCCATGCCCAGAAATTAATTTTGTGCCTTTTCTGTGCCTTTAAACTGAGCCTGAGAGAGGGGAGAGGAAAAAACCGAGTGAACTTTTCAAAACAGTTGTTCTCAGACACAGATACACTCTCCTCTGCGTCCTGCTGCAGCAGCAAGAGTGGAGGAAGCACCTTTCTTGCTTTTCAGCCAGCTTTCAGCACCTTTTCTCCAGAGGGAGACAAAGAGTTGAACTTTGTTTTCCTGGGACTTTGGTTTTTCCCTTCTTCTCTCCTGAACTGTTTCAACATCAGAACACAATGGGAGAATTTTCCACCATGGCCCCGGAGGTGGGCACACATCAACCCAGCTCTGAGGAAGAGAAGAGAGACCACACCTACAGAAGGACTCTGAAATCTTCCCAGGTTTCTCTCCACAGTGAGAGGTTTCATTATTTAACATTATTATCTTTTTCCTGTGTGTTTGTTAAATAAATAGTTTTTTATCCCTTTGACTTTACTCTGAGGAAAATTTCTTTTTTCCTGAACTTGGTGGGGGAAGGGTGGTTGTAACCTGCCTTCTATCACAGGATATTTTCCTCCAAATTTGTCCAAACCAGCACACATCTTATTGGAAACTAGAAATGTGGAAAGGTAAGTGAAATTTAAACTCTTCAGATAATTTTGGAGAAGTATTTTTAGGTACTAGGATCAATAGATTAGGCTATTAATGACTAACATTAGCTTTTCTGCTGATATACTTCAAAATTCCTACTTACATGCTCAGTGACGTACTCAATTCATACTTTAATTGTTGTATTCTGTTTTGAACCCATATATGTCTTTCTAGCTCATGAGGATTCCATTAACAAACTTTCCTTTCTGCTGAATTTTAATACAAAATATTAATTGCATGTTGTTTTTTAACAAGAAAAGAACTTAATGTTGTCTGTTAATCATAGAAAAACAGGTTTTCATAATGCTTTCTGTTGAATACAACTCCAGGACTAACTGGTAGTGTGACTGTCTATGGGTTCTGCCAGTTCCAACAGTCAAAATTTAATTAAGCAATATCTACAAAAATGTGTAGAGTAGGTAGGACTTCTGTAGGCTCCCAATACGACAAGAAAATTCCCTGAATATTCAAGAAGAAATGCTAATAAACTAGACATTAGCTCTGATGAAGTTCTTGGCAACACTCCTTTTTTTGGCTGACCATAGAGTTTGTCAGTTTTGAATAAATTAGTTTGTTGAGCCAGAAAAGGTAACATTTCTATGTCCCAGAAAGAACCAGCTCAGTTTTTTCTTCTGGTATGCATAAGGTGCTCAGAGATTCTCTCTTGGAGCTGCTGGCTGATGGAGTGATTATTGATGCTACCACTTGATATTTGCTTTCTCATGCTCTGTGTGATTTAAATGATAAATAGAAATAAAAAATAAGGATTTCTTGAGTACTTACTATGCTTTAGAAAGCATGAAAACCACATAGATTTCTACCTCCTGAATTTAAGAGTTATTATAGTATCTTAAATACTGCATTATTTAGTAACACTTTCTGGTTGTTTTGCTACTCTATGACTAAATAGAGTTTATGTCTGGTGTAATATATGAAAATATATGTGTCTATTTCACTAATTCATTATATGGTTATTCAGTGCATAACCATTTTCCTACAGTTTTAATAATTTTCTTTTGCTGTGTTCAGTACATTAACATGTATTTGTTTTTAATTTTTTATAGTATGTTGTTAGAAACATATTTCACAGAAACTTTTTAGCTCTTATCAACTGTAGCCCCCATAGGTGGTACTCCAAAAAAGAAATGTATTTATCCCATTTTGGTTCTGTTTTCACTACTTAAATTATTTTTTTTCAATTGTGCACATTTGAAGTTCTGGTTTTTGGCTGGGGTAGAGTTAATTTCCTTCCCAGTGGCTGGACTGGGGCTGTGTTTTGGATTTGTGCTGAACACAGGGTTGATAACACAGAGATGTTTTTGTTATTGCTGAGCAGGGCTTGCACAGAGCCAAGGCCTTCTCTGCTTCTTGTGCTGCCACACTGGTGAGGAAGTTGGGGGTGCCTGTGAGGGTGGGAGGGGACACAGCCAGGACAGGTGACCCCAACTGACCAAAGGGACATCCCAGACCATGTGATGTCATGATGTGGGCCAGAGGTCAGTAAGTGTTTTTGGTGAGAACACTATATTATACAGCTAATATTCTATTATGTTAAAACTGAACACTCTTGATGATTACAAAGTTGTACATGTTTCAGCTAACCTTTAAATTACTTGTAAACTGTTCTTTTGAATTGTCTTTATAAAGGGTCTTGTCTCACTAAAACTAGTAATCCAGGAAAAACCCAAACAATCCCAAAACAGTGCAACTTCATTTCTAGCATTCATTTTCAAAGCTGGAAAAAATTAGATTTCATTTATATTTGCCTATTGACCATATATAGAAATTATGCATTGAATTTTTGATTGAAACCAATCTCAGCAGTTGTCCATGTGTCTGCCATCCTTTTCCCTGCTGTTAAGAGGTTAAATCTCCTTTTCCCCAAATATTACTTAAAACAGCACATATTTTTGTTAAGAGAATTTGTGTGAAACCCTCTTATCCTTCAAGAGCACAGAGTTAATAAAGCCAATCTTCTCTAGGAAACTGTTATAAAATTATGGCACTGCTTCAGAAGGATTTGTAAGTTTTGTTCCAAAGACATATACTGTTGTTATGGAACACTGGAGTTATAGGTATTCATTGCTTTCTGTTTTTTTACTCTTACCTGGGTTTTGGGTTGTTTGGTGCTTTTTGTTGTTATTTTTGTTCATGTCCATTTCCAGCGTGCAAACCTACTGCTGTAGAAAGTAATAAATTGTCCATATCAACCACTGATCCTTGAATGTCAGCTCATACTGCAATAAATTTTATATTCTTATTTAAATTGCTGGTAAACTCGGGTTTATCTAATATTGGTTCATTCTTTACATGCTATTAGAAAAATCCTAAACTCTGTAGGCCAGGCAAAACCGTTGCTTATCAAAACTTATTATCTATATTGTTTATCAAACAACCACTGTTTTACTTGTATTAAACTTCAGATGTGGAGAGGGATGAGAAAATTAAAATGTAAACCTTGGGTTTTGCAAGAAAAACTAGACTTGGTAGGTACTAAAGTCTGTGAAAAACTGGTCTGCAGTTTTACACTTAAGTGGCTTTAATATCCAACAACCAGACTTGATCCATAAAAAAGAGGAATTTTTTTTTAATATAGCAGATTTAGGATTACAGACTTCTATTGTGGTTTTCCCTGGCTTGTAGGTATTATATAGTGGTTAATGGATCCTGCAGACTCCTTTTTGGAGAAATTCAGTGTTACTGTAAATATTTTTAAAAGTAGGTCCTGCCTGTATTCTTCTGGGCACCAAAATTTCTGAAATAAATTTATTTCTGGTGTAAGAAATTATAAATGTAGAAACAAAATAGCATTGTGATAAATTTTTGGCCTTCTTACTCTAAACTTGCAGTGTAGCACAGTTTAGAGTGATTTCCCCCCTCCCTCACCGGACTATTGGAATAAACTGTGTGTATATTGCAGACTTTGTATTGGTGAGACAGACATACAGTAGTTTTTTGTGAAATACAAATAACTTGTCATTATTGAATGACCATAAACTTTATGAAAATCTATAACATGAGAAGATAATGCCACTTAACCAATAGTACTAAGGCTATAGACTAGACAAAGAAAATTGAATTTAAAAAAAAAAAATTGTAACAACATGGATATTAACAAAAGCCCAAGCCTTTTATTACTATTTCACTATCCACTCTTTGATGGAAAGATCAATGCTTCCATAGTATTTTAATTCTAAAGTAGTCTCAAACTTCTGAGAGGTCTTAATTTAGAAGCATCATGTGCCTAGTGGTAGGTTTCCTCATGTTTCTTACATTTTTACATGTTTTCATTGATGCTGCAATGGACAGTTTTCTGCAGAATGCTTATATGTTGTTTCATTGTCAAATCTCACTGGTGAAAGTAAAGATTGCAGTAATTCTTTGTTTAAAGCATTATTTCAGGTTAGAAAATACTGTGTTGTGATAGAATATGTTGCAGATGCTTGTATATTTTATCTTATATTTTTACATGAAATTCTTAGAAATTATCAATTTGAAAACCAGAAATTATTACTTTATCATAGGTTTCCATGAGTTCTAGCTGGATCATGGGAGAGGGTGGTGGTGGTGTTACTGTGAGATTAATAGTAACTTTATTTCAAAATAAAAAATAAATGGTTCTGGTTATTATCTTTTTGCTGTAAAGGTAAATGAAAAATCTGGGTGTTTTCTATGTGTGTATGACTTGTTTAACTACATGAATAGGCAAGATTGTGGGATAGTAGAAGGATCTTTTTATATGGCTGAGACTGAATTCCTGCAAGATAGGTTTAATATGTTGGACTGCTAAATTTGGGGTTATTTATAATCCCACATACATTCCAGTAAACTTCACTGGATTTGCAGTACTTTGTTTTAACATCACCTTTGCTCTGATTTTAAGATAACACAATTTTGTAGTGTGTATTATTAGAAGGTTTTCTTGCTGAATTTTAGTCCCAGACTTTGACCTAGACTGGCAATTCATTGTCTTCTACCCTTTGAGTGTTCTGTTTGTCTCTATACCTTTTATTGCAGCCCTTTTTGGAAGAATAATAATATATGAATATACAGTTTTATAAAATCCTAAGTTGTCTTGATGAAAGACTTCTTCATTTATTATGTTCATATCTTTCTTCTTAAATAGCCTATGTTAAGCTCAGTCAGTTTCCTAGAAAATGAAAGATGCCAATGATGTTTGAGATAATCATCTTGTTCTTTGTTCCTCCTTTTGCAGTTGGACACAAATTTGCCTTTTCTAAGTTATCAGTCCAGATGAGGACACAATTTGTCATTTATTTGCTCTTTGCATTTGCGTTTTTCATGTATTGTGGATATTTTTGGTCTGGATAACATAAAGATCATTGTGATCTGCTGTGATGTAGTTTTACAGTGTATTATACAATTAATTTGTGCATACACACATACATAAAAGGAATTAATAGTCTGCTATATCAATACTCCCAGTGAATATACTTCTGTAGGTCAGTCAAATGACTGCCCAAGCATATAGACAGTAACTTACTGTGCACTTATGTAAATAGTGTGTGTGGCTCTGCTAGTGTTTCCCTACACCTAACAATTGTAATGGACTCCAGTGTCTAAAAACATAACGTCTAAAAACATACATACATATATAAACAATATATTTATAGATATGTATCATTATTAATTTTAATTACTATGTTATTGCTGTTACAGCATCTTCTGTTTCAGCTGTTCAATATTGAAAGAGCACTGACCACCAGCAAAATCTGTTTAAATTGTTCACTGTAATTCTGGTGTGCCCCTCTAAAGGGTTATTACTGATTGTGCTTGAAGATGATGCCAGGAATCTTAAAACAGTTGATTCTAGTTTAGTCTTTCTTTCTCTGATGTATTTCAGTTATTTTCCTTTTTTTTTGTCTTTGAAGTAAGTGTAATTTGGTACAAAACCCTCTGGATGTGGAGTAAGGGCTACAGATTTCTCATAGTGATTTATAGATGTAATGACAGTTCTAGCACCAGATGTAGAGCTCAGAAAATATCGGACAAAAGAATTGTCTACATCTAGTTAAAACTGAAGAAAAATCGTGAATGGGTTGGTGAAAACCATGAAAATAGTAGATCTCTGGAAAGAAGTAACACACCTAGATAGCATTTACACTTTTCCTAGCAATAGTCCTCTAAACTACTTTTATGCACTACACATAAAATGGGCAGTCTAGGTTTCAAGGATGGAGGAGTACTATATTTTATTCTCAGAATAACAAACTAGTAGCATTGAATACTGAATGACTTCAAAATGCCCACTTGGGGATGCATCATGCTTGTGTTTGGTACAATTAGGAATACAGTAAGAGTAGGAATTCTTTTAGTTGTTTGCAAAAACTTTTCCCTAATAATAGTAAGTTTTTTCACTTTTTGTTTCTTGTTATCTTTCTATTTCTGAACTGGAACAGAGTCCCATTGACGGTGCCAAAAAACAGGGCTCACTAAAGGCCACCTAACTGTCATGATGTCATGAAGCCACATTATTTCTAATCCAAGAAGCTAACCTGTTGAGATAAACTTTAAAAATCATCTTTGATGTCTTCCCTACCCTTACCCCCATCAGAACTTTACACCTTTTGGAATTTCAAGTCAGTATAGAGTGCCAGTTTCTTAGGTTTGTAAGACAAGAAGTTTTGAAGAGTTGTTTGGGAAAGAAGTAAGATTATTTAATTTGAATGCTGAAAAATCTGGATTTTTTTTTCTGTAGCAGAGAAGCTGAATTAAAATAACTACTTATCACTGTTCTAAAGAGCTTATACAAGAAGAAATTTCAATATTGAGCAATATGGAGGTTATTTCAGTTCCAAATAAAGGTAATACTTTTTGAAGTCAGAGAATAGGTGTGTGTTATAGCTTTTTGATAAATAACTAAATTTAGTGCTCAAACTCAAGAAACTAGTAGGAAGGTTTTGCAGTCTGCTGTATTATATTTCAGTGCTGACCTGGAATATAATACACTTTTTTATTGCTGGTCATTTGTGACAGGAAAGTTCCAGAGACAGAACTATGCAAAAGAGTTTTGGTGAATATGTTGGGGTTTTTCCAGCTAAAAATATCCAGAGAGTACTGCTTTATAATAAAATGTAACACTAACAGCCACAGATGCAAAATGTGCAGACATTCCTTGTTAGTCAGCCAGTGTTGTCTTGTGTTCTGCACTACCTGAATTAATTATCTAAGGTGCTTTCTTATTTCATTTTATGATTACTCCTTCTTAAGACTGGTCTCTAGACTTATACAGGATGGAAGATGTTCAGTTCAGATGCATCTCCTGTTAAGTTGAATTCTGTGTCTTGTATTCAAGTCTTTAAAGGTTTGAGATGCTCTAACTGCTTGGGCTTAATTTGAGTCACCACAGCTGTTTTTCTCATTTGTCTTTAAGCCTTTGCTAAACCTTTCATAATTTCAAGTGCAGTTTTGCACTTGAGATCAAAGACAGGCAGAACCTACCACTGATATTGTACATATTCATATCTTTCTCCATGTCTGTGTTGCTGTCTCCATCAGTGTCTCAATATTCCTTTTTCTCCATCTGTTGGACTTCGTTATATGGAGTATTTCATGTATGAAAATGAGATAGACCCATCTGAAGGCCTGAAACGCTGGTTCTTTGTTATTTGTTTAGTACTCCCTGTTATTTCTTATCTAGCAATGTCAGCACCAGGTAAATAGAAGGTAAGGGAATTTTCTTTCCCTCCCTCCCTTCCACTGTATCTAGGAAGAGATACATGGTATGGCTCCAGTGTTTGTCTTCATGTTTTCATGTAACTTCCACTACTATGTGGAATTAAAACCAGCTTACAAAACACTTGCACTTTCCAGCAGTGCTCACAATACACCAATCAAAAAGGCCATGTGTGATTGAACTAGCACTGAAAGACTTCTATGGAAATCTGCTTTTTAGAAGTATTCTCTGACTGTACTATTTTCCAACAGTTTATTATTTCTGTCAGGTCAGCCACAGCCCATTTAGGTAGAAAATGCAGGGCTCTGGTGTTACACTTTAATGATTGGATGCTGTTGGGTAGAAAAATTATCTAATAAAATGCATTTGTGTCTATTGTGGTTTGACATCTATCAGAAATGCTTCTTTGTTTTGTACTTCCATGTAACTTATATCCATTACATGCTTTTTTTTTGCCTAAAAGTCACTATGAACTTCTGAGGATAATTTCACTTTGATTTTTTTTCTTCTTTCTTTAACTGAATTGCTTAGAAATAGGTCTGAAATTTCAAAAGCTGCTTGAGCGTTCTGAATGCCTGATTTTCCAATAATTTCAAATCGTATAAGTGGCTTTGAAAAAGATAGCACAAAGGCTAAGTCACCTAGGATTACATTTCAAATTTGCTGAAGTTGATGGTAAAATCTACATTGATTTGAGCAAGACTAAGGAGTTTCCCTTACATGATGCTGGAATAAGGCTCTAAACTAGTCAAAAATCCATTCATTTGACAAAAACAATGAAGCAGGTCTTTAATGTTAAGGGAGACAATCTCTGTTCATTTGAATGACATTAACCTCGTGCTTAAAAGTAGGTACTTTCATATTTTCACTGAATGTGAGACTGAAAGAAAGTCAGTTTTGGTGTCATTATAGTGGGGAAAACTTGCCTAGATTGTTAAGAGGTACAGAGCTGAGATTGCTTGAAGCAGAGAGGACTTGACATTTCTCTTTAAATCTGTTGTGGCTTGGCTTTATTTCTGTGAACAGAATTTGTAAAAGGAAAGGTCAAATCATCTCAGAAGTAGATGTCTGTCTTAAGCTAGGAAGGTGGTGGGTGTGGATAGCATAACCATTTACGCTGCAAGCTTTCAGAGAGAAACCCAATGAAAATTCAAGTGTAATTTAACAGGGACTGTCTTTTCAGTTGGAAACATTTTGCTTTACACAAATGTAGTCCTTTCCAAAAATCTAAGAGGCATAACTGAAGTTGCTTTTGACAGGAAGTAAACTATATGCATAAACTCAAATAAATGCTATATTTTATAGGCTCCAGAATGGCCAGTATTGTTGAATAGCAATTTCTGACAACTATGCATTTGCTTCCTTAACACACTTTCACTAGACCTAAGGGCCAGGGAACTTCATCATCTTGTAAAGTATTAAGTAGCAAAATCTTTCACTGGATTTTTTCTCTTATCAAGGAATATCTGTTTATTTGCTGAGTTGAAAGGGACCCACAAGGATCATCATTTATAATGAGCATATGTAATGATAGAGTTCTTTTTTACATTAAATAATTTTTATGCCACTTAAATATCTCAAGACCATTGAAAAGATGAATATAAATAATGTTAACCTGTCCTTCACTTTTATAAGCTTTTCTGGACCTGTTTTCGATGTCTTGGTAGTTTCAAGAAATAATAATGAAATGCATCCTCCTCCCTCTCCTAACATAACACACAAAAGCACCTTCTGCATATGCAGAAGGAAACCTTAGGTCGTTAAGCTTATTGAAGCATGGAGAAGTGCTTGTAAATTGAAAAAGAAGAAAGGTAACAGTTAAACTATTCATTGCTGAGCTGAAAAACAAATCCTAGAATGACAATGTGTGACTAATGAAAGTGCTAGTTGGAAAAGATCAGACTACTTTATTTGCATTCTGCCTTTTATTTGCTCTGCAGATATTACAAAAACCTTTTAAAAAACAGCCCTACTGTATTTTTTTTTTGATTCTTTATATATTAGGATATAATATTCAGTGTTTCTATGTACCTATCTCTTTATATTTGTAAGTTTTAGAGCTTGATTTCTGTGTCAAAGTGCCTTGATAATTTATAACAGTTCTGTATCAAACAAGCAATCTTATTATGAAATAAAAGCATTTCTCCACCAGATATTTTGTTTTTAGCATTCATGTAATCAATAGTAGTGATGGGTTATCTTTTTTTTTCTGCTTTTGTACATTGGCCTAATAAGAAATTTAAGAGGTGCATTGGGAGAACTGGTTCAGTCACATTCAGAAGTAAATATAAACATCTATTTAAAAAAATAAAATCCAATTATCTATATTAAAGAAACTCATCTTCAAATCTTGTTTTTATTGAATTAGAAGGCTGATAAAAATGAGGAAATACTTCAAATGCTACAGGCTTTACTATTTTATAAATTAAATCAATGAAATGCAAGTGTCTCAAGTGTCTTATCATGTTTACATGTTTTCATGATTTAGAGCCAAAAATGATATAAGAACCCACGGAAGACCTTTTTTTTTTTTTTGCAAAAACCATGCTGGGATAGTTTCAGCTAAAATCTTTAAAATCTTTCAGTTAAATCTGTCAATATATATTTTAACTTTCAGCCTAAAAATAAATTTGTTACTTGGAACTTTTTTCAGATAAACTTGAGACTTCAAGACTGGAAGAACAGTACATAAATTGTGGGAAACAACATTTGAAATAACCAAATTTCAAAAGTTTTCTCCTTTCCTAATTTTTTTTCTTCAACCTTTTAGTTTTAGTTATCTTTTATGAACTATCAGTAAAATTCAAGAGCATGCCCAATTTTTAAGTGATTGAGAAGTAGGAAGGAGCACCCCAGCCTACAGATTCTGAGTTAATCTGCTTCAGTTTTAGGGATGTCAAATTTAACTTTTTTTTACAACAAAATGGAAACCAACTATTTTAAAGCTCTGTGTAACTGTACCAAGAGCATCAATCCTGCATAAAATCTTGGCTTCAGAGGCATTAAATCCATATGCCTCTCACTTCTAGGAGGCGTCCATGGTAGTGATTTTGGTACCTATATGAAAACCAGAATTTTAGTGTATGTGGGTTTTTTTGTTCTCCCCTCCCCACCCCCCCTCATTCCACTCCAGTAACAAAATAGTGCTCTGGCTTAAGTCTTCAATTTATCACCCCCTTTACCCTTGACCTTCTTTCTCTGTTTAGCCTATGAATGGGGATGTTATGGATGAATAAAAAGAATAAA
Organism: Lanius collurio; assembly: GCA_020086605.1. Lineage (NCBI taxonomy): Eukaryota > Metazoa > Chordata > Aves > Passeriformes > Laniidae > Lanius > Lanius collurio. The sequence continues at coordinate 531,878 of JACBWW010000038.1, read as the reverse complement.
AGCTTTACTTAAAAATGATGGCCTAATTTTGCATTGAGCAGTTATTGAATTGAATGCAGCCAGAAAACAACTGAAGTGCAGACAGCTAGTTGAAATTTGATGAATCAAGACTGAAGGAGAATGGATTCCGTCATGACACTAGCAAAGTCCTTGGTCTGTGAGCTAAAGATTACTCAAATTTCTTACTAAGTGTTTCAATAATTAAACTTGAAATGTAATAACATAATTACAAATAAGTGTGTTTAGCAACTTCATCATCTTTGTATTTTAGGATTCAACAGACCATTTCATCTTATTGGATTTATTGCAAATTTTTATTACTTGTGAATGCAATACGGAATCTTTGAACATGCTCCCTGCTGTGGCATTTAAGTGCAGTCAATGTCTTATAATGAACCCATTGTCTAACAAAAAATACTTTAAAAATGCAATAACATCTTAAACTTCTTTATTAGAAAATTATAAGTGTGCATTTAAATCTTTGTGGAGTTAAATATATGACCAAATAGAATGTTTACATTTGTCACTCTGACTTAAATGAAACTCAGTCATTCTCATTCTACATGTGTTTTGCCCTATATTTTAAATATTGAAAAATTATGTTGGCAGTGAGTTTGAGCACTGTTGCTGAGAATACTTAGAACTGATCTCAAATTATTGAAATGGAAACCTAAACCAAGGTTCTGACTGCATTGTATAATAGGTGTGAGAGTCCAGAATATGGAGAATATTTCCCTACCTTATTTAAGGCATTTATACCCCCCTGTACAGCCCCCTGTACATCACTGCTTTTAACCTTTGTCTGTGGAAAAGGCTGCCAAGCCTTTAGAATGAGTTAGAATTTACAAAGGTGTAAGTCAGGTGGTTGTATAATATGTAGTTTGTCACAGGATGAAAATCTTAGGGTTTTTAGGGTTTTTTAGTATAGTAAGTGGATAAATCTGAAAACACCAAGATGGAGGATTGTTGTCCTTTTTCTACCTTCTTCCTTCTTAATTTACCCCATGTTCTGCGACCGTGCTGCAACAAGATTATTGGTCAGAAAAGTCCACAGTTCCTGTCTGCATGACTAGGTGACCTGCTAGATATTGGTAGAAAAATAAAAATAATGTATAATTGGTTGATGTGTCTATAAAGGGGTGGTGTATTTTTGTACCATGCCTTTTGCATCTTCTCAGCTTCCTGCTATGCTGCTGATTTGTACTTTACTGATAAGATGGGAATAAACCACCTTGAGTCCGAGAAGATTCAGAAGTCCTGTTCTTCTCTTATTAGCAGCAAGGATTTACTCCCCCATTCTGGGGAGACAGCAGGGGTCATCCACCCTCGCAACAGGCTTAACTTTCTTAAACTGGGTTTTAACTCTGTCTTTAGATTAAGCAGTGCTTATCTCTACCCTCTTCCTGGCTTATGCCTTTTGTTTACCTGTAGTTTTGTGACAGAAAACTAAGAAGACAAAAAAACTTGTTGCACAAGTAGACAAATGTTAATCTCAGTTAATAGGAAGAAATGTTTTACAGTGGATGCAGTTATCCCATCTCCAAGGTACAGTGAAGAACATGCAGAAATTAAAGCAATAGGCTACTCTTCCAGCTTATGGAATACACTGTGTATCCTTATGGTAGTTCTATCATTTTGCTGAATCCTTTTGATAGGATCTGTGAACTTGAGATAGACAGTGATTGACATCTCATGAGTAGCTTTCATTCTAAATATAAATTCTACTTAAAAATGAGCAACACTTACAGCTATTTGCCTAAGACTATAAGCTGTCTGTGAAAAAGACCTAATTTCTTCAAATATTTGTCAGCTCTTACAAGGCTGTAGTTGCAATTTGGCAGTGTAACATCTCTTTACTTACAGTAAGTGGGCTTATAGGGCAAGAATTTCTAAGTAACAAGCCTACATCTCTTCTGTTGTAGAAGCTGATGTTAAGACTTACTTTCCCTGCTTAGAGGTGTTTTCCTATCTTGCTGATTCTATAATTAAAAAAGGATCAACACCAACCACTAACCCAAAACTGCCATGTTCACCACTAAACCATGTCCCCAAATGCCACATCTACATGTTTTTTAAATACCTCCTGGGAGGGTGATCCCCCTGCTTCTCTGGGCAACCTGTTCCAGTGCTTGACAGCCCTTTTGTTGAAGAAATTTTTCATAATATCCAATTAAATCTCCTCTTGTGATTCAGTTTGTGGCAGTTTCTTCTCATCCTGTCGCTCGTTACCAGGGAGAAGAGACCGTCCTCCACCTGACTCCTTTCAGGGAGTACTAGAGAAAAAGTTCCCTCTGAGCCTCTTTTTCTCCAGGATAAACACCCCCAACTCCCTCAGCTGCTCCCCACAGGACTTGTACTCCAGAATCTTCCCGAGCTTCATTGTCCTTCTCTGGAAGGTGCTCCAGTGCCTCAATGTCTTTCTTATAGTGAGGGGCCCAGAACTGATGTGTGGCCTCCCCAGTGCCAAGTACAGGGGGACAAACACCGCCTTGTTCCTGCTGGCCACACCATTGCTGATCCAGGCCAGGATGCCATTGGCCATCTTGGCTACCTGGGCACAGCTGGCTCATGTTCAGCTGCCATCAACCAATGCACCCAGGGCCTTTTCAGAAAGGTTCACTTAATGTGAAACCAGTATATTTTTTTACAATATCTCTCTCTGTCCTAGGAGGTAGGATCTAGAACAATTAGAAGTCACCATCCAATTTCCAATCTCAATTTACTACTCTCCAGGCCCTACATGCTTTTATCACTTACAAGACTTTCCAGTTCCTAAATTTTGTTTTTCTAAGAAGGCCAAAACTTTCAGGTTTTATTTTATTATTTTGAAATTTTCTAGGCTACTCTTGAAAAATATGTGTATTTCTGTATTTCTTTTATTATATAATTACCTTTTTGGATAATTTTCAAATATGACAAACAGCCTTTTCAGACCTCATATTACATTTTGTTTACATATCATAAAGAAGTGTTATTATACTTGTTCCTTTTCCAAGAGTTTTATTGACAAAATTTAGTTTTTCATAGTAGTTCTTTATAGAAACAAACTAGTGTGTTGGTTTTGCCCAGCCTGGTGTTTGATGGTGGTGGGGCCACAGAGGTGGCTTCTGACAGAAGCTGCCAGAAGCTTCCACCTTGTCCAGCAGAGCCAGTGGCTGATGGCTCTGAAGATGGACACGCTGCTGGCCAACACCAGGCCAATGAGAGAGGTTGGTGACACCTCTGTGACGACATTTTTAAGAAGAAAATAAAAAAAAAGTCACAAGATTTGGGATTTTAGTCAGAGAAGAGGAGGAGGTGGGAACATGTGCGGGACACAACGTGGGCACACCGAGGTCAGTGCAGAGGAGGGGCAGGAGGTGCTGCAGGTGCCGAGATTGCCCTGCAGGCCGTGGGGCAGCCCATGGGGAAGCAGCTGTGCCCCTGCAGCCCCTGGGGATCCACGGGGGATGCAGAGAATTCACTTTGTACCTCTAACTTGAGCCTGTTTTGCTTTTGGAGTGTTTTCTCCTGGTCCTTATCTCAACTTGTGAAGTCTTCATTAAATTTCTCTCTCCTCTGCCCAGCTGTGGCAGGGAGGGTGAGTGAGTGACTTTTGTGGGCACCTGGAGTTTGGCCAGTGTCAAACCCCAACAGCTAGCTAAAAGCAAAACCCAGAAGCTTATTGCTTTAGATGAGAGACCAAGTTTTAAACAGTTTTCCCTCCAGTTCCTGATTGATACAACTAACCTGTATTCCCTTTGTGCACCTCTCATGATTATTTAATGATTAGTTTTGCAAGTTTTTCTATAGTATATGATTATTGAAATTTGCACAAATAATTCATTAGCCTTGCATTTCTGTATCAGATACTGAGTGGTTCACTCTTGCCTTTGAGAAGTGCTTCCTGCTCATTTTCAGCTTCTGCTATACATTTCTAGTTTTAGTTTATGGCAATTCAAAGATTATTCTGCATGTGATGATTACATGATATGCCGAATACCAGCAGATTAAAGAATTTCCTAAATGCTTCATGTCCTGCTAAGGATCTGTTCAGATTGTGTTTGTAAGAACAGAATTTTGTCTTTATCTGTACTATCTATAACTAAGTATTTTTGAGCAGAAGCCAATGAGCAGCTTTTGTAGTGTTTGAGTGTGATGGTGATGAGATGGTGCAGGAGAAAAAGAAGAAACATGGAACTTTCAATGACATGTAAACTATTGGATGGCTGATGGAAGATGATAAAGATTTAGGAATTAGACTTCCTAAATTTTCCTCCATGCCAGCTTATCTGTGAAGTGTGTAACACTTTGTTTAAGTGCCATTTTTCTGTTTTGATTTTTTTTCTTCTTTCTGGAGGAAAAAGATCTGTAAGTAGCCTAAAATCCACTTTAAAAGTCCAAGAGTTAAAAATAGACCAAAACAAAGCAGAAAAAAAAAAAAAAAAAAAAGGATACAAATCCTCACTTCTGTGATCTGTAAGTTACTCAGAATCTATATGCAGACTTTGGAACAAGAATTTGTTTGTTGGAATTTGAGATGGAGTTCAATTTATGCCCTCCATTACATGTATTGAAGATTATGTTCCTTTATTGATGTGTGCAAATAACTTGCTAAATGCCAGTAATGTCCAGAACACAGCTCTTTTGGGGAGAACATCTTCTATTTAAAGGGAGAATATTTCTCTTCTCTTTATCAAATAGAGAAGTATAGTTCAATGTAATCAAAGCTATGGGGTTTGCCATTAAGCTTTTTTCTGTACATAACTTGAAGTATATGCTCTTTATAAAGCATTCACAGTAGCTTATAAAATTTAAAATTCCATCTTTCGCTCTTTTACTTTTATACTTTATCTAGAAGTGTAAAAGTCCTTTTGTAAACATCTGTAGGATTTCCTTTTTTATGTTATGTATCCTTATTGGTGTTCTGCAGAATGAATCTATTGTCCCAGGAAAGCAGTGTTTCCAACAGGAAAATACATTGCAGGAATATCTCTTTCATTGCTACATCTTCACGTCACAGGAATACTTGTACAGGTTCCTTTCCAGTTTTTTTGCTCTTTGTTAGAGCAGAACAGGATGACTACTTTGACAATGAACTCCTTCACATCTCTGCAGAATGCTTAGCAACAGATGTTTTGGAATTCCATGGTGTTGCATTAGGCTGCAAAGTCAAAATTTGTCTGCAGATAGGCAGAAATCTTCTACAGTGAGCAACTCTCATCGCACTCTCATTGCTGCACAACATCATACGAGTTTGAAAATGAGTGTGTACATTTCGGTGAATCATGTAAACTCCTTCAGAATTGACCTGCAAAAGCACTTTCCTTGTGAGTTGATGTGACAAGTTAGTGGGTAATGCACGGTAAAAGAAGAACTTCTTCACTGAAATAAGGCAGTCAAGTTAAAATAATCTTGTTTGCTATTGCAATGCGATCGGGGAAAATTTTCTTGAATTGAAGGTTGAATCATTCTCTTATTAAATGATACATTCTCTTATGTTAAGTGTAGCTTGCTCCTTGCGCCGTACAAACAGGGAGTTCGATGTGAGCCGAGCAGCAGCTGCCGCTCTTTCTCCAGGAGGTGGTAGCATTGCTCTGTGCTAGTTAAGAGCATCCACATCCTCTGTTACTTCCAGGCCTTTATTCACGAATGCCTTATTCATGCTTAGGAGCCATAGTATAGTATATTTTATGTTTAAATAACTAGAAGATTATTTGTAAATTCAGGTTTGTTGCCTGTTTGATTTTTTTAATGCTTTAGAAGTGCATTTTTTATTTTGTCGCTTTCTAAGTCAATCTGCAGGGATTTTGTTCTTCAGTACTGAAAGAATGAATGCAACATGCACACAAAATAGATCTAGAAAATGTAAAGCCACAGATCCACAGCAGAAACAGTCTTGGAGGACCTTCTGCTTGAATTTAGGCTTCAGAGAGGTATTACCCTATTGTGCAAGGGAAGAAGTGAACTGATTTTAAGATGGGCTACACAATACAGCTTCAGCCCTGGGAGCTGGGTGCAGGGGACTTCAGGACTGTGAACAGCCTGGCAAGGCTGGAGTAAACGGCCTTGGTCTGGCATGGATGAAAACTGGCATCCTGTCCTTGTGCCTGTGATTGTGAGAAAGCTGAGCCTATTGCTCAGCCCCTAAAATCCAGAGGGGTGAGGCTGCTTTCTGGTTTGATTGCTACTCTCCGATTTATCCATGGCAGTGGATTGTACCTGACTGTCAGTTCTGACAGCAGCATGTTTTTAATAGTAGAAGGCTTTCCCAGTGGAACAAGCTGCAGCAGAGAAAATGCTTGTTTTCCTTCTGTGTTTCCTTAAACCTCACAAACCTGATAATAAACACGATGTTTTCTTACACAGAAGGATTAAAAGAAAAATTATTTATCGTTTTTATGAGGAAATCCATAATAAAGTTAGCAACATACATGAAAAGTGGTATTTCAGGAGAAGAAAAAAGAAATAAACTTTAGAACAGGAAAACCAGCACTACCTCAATACAATCAACACTTACTATGGTATGAGGTAATCTCTATTCCTACGAATAAGAGGGAAGCAAGTTCAAAGCCAGTTACCTGGATGGATGAGGATTATCTAAGGAAGCAGAGCTCCAAGTGGCCTTTTAAAATGCTGAATTTAGAAATAGAACACTACAGAAGGCTCGCAGTTGTTATTATGAGAGCAATTTATGAATGAAATAACTGTGTTTTAGATTCTTGTCACTATATACTTGGGCAAATATTAGTGTAAATGAGCCTTGTCCTTTAAAGGGCCTTAAGGTTTCTCCAGGAGCAGGTGGGAAGTTCCCTGTAGGATGGTGAGAAATGACAAATTGTAGGAATGGGTGGGGAAGGAGGTCACTTCTAGCTTGGAGCAGAACCCACGTGCCTTGGATTTGTATTCAGTGTAGTTGAGCAGTGTGAAAGCAGCTGTGGGCCATTGCAATGACGATGGAAGACACTGGATTTATACAAATGGTAGTGCTGGCATAACAGTGGACTTCAGGGCACTGGGTTTCTGTTAAGAAGCCTCAGAGTCTGGCTTCTGCTTCTCTGCAAAAACCCAGCCCCCATAGCAAGTTATCACACTACCTCATAGCAAAAGAATTCCTGCATCTTCACTGAAAGAGAGCAACTGTAGCGCAGCACTGAACTCAAAAATGAGTAATGCCAGTTCAGTTGCAAGATGGGGCTAATAATGTATTAAACAAAACTTTCTCAATAGCCTGATTTGCAAGGATTTTTTTAATATGCTGCTATTTAACACTATGTGTTTCTGTCTTGAAACTTAGCCTAGGTGCTTAATAGATATGGGATTTCTTCTGCATGTACCTCTTTACCCATAATTAATAAAACTAAATAATTGATCCATCTGTAAATGCTGTCTTCTGGGCTGTGTTGCTGCAATAGCTGCAAACATCACTCTTTCCCCAATCTCTGTGGTTAAAACTGAAAAGTATGCCCAGTTTTTATCTTTTGAATCCAATAAGAGCAGCAGTCATAAGGATATGCCTGACACCTCCTTAAAATATAAACCCACTTATTTTCCCTGGAGTCTTCATTCTCTTAAAGTGTTAATTAATCTATTGCACTAAACTTGATAAATGTTCTGTCAATTGTTGAAGTATATGTCATATTTTCTCAGTTTCAACTCCCTTCTCCCTGTTTTACTGTTTCCTTGAAGCATGAGTTCAGTGGAAGCAGAATCTTGTGTCTTCTATCTAATGAGGCAGCTCACAAAGGAAAAAAAAAAAAAATTAAAAAAAAAAAAAAAAAAAAATTGAAAGACCACAGCAGAACTAGGCTGGGCTGTATTATTTTTCTACATCACATTTTTCCAAGGAAGTTGTTTGCTGAATCAGTCTTGCCTTCCTATCAAACCCCTGCTATTTTCCAGAATTTAATGTTCAAACAAATTCTCTCTAAATCACCTTTCTGTGCAGAAACAGATGTAATAAATCATAAACACAGGAGGCAGGTGATGTAGAAACCCATTTGGCAATAGTGGTTGTTGCTTTTTTCTTACTAAGGACTTTATGACAAGCTTTTTGTTTGATGTTTCTGTTATCTGCTAAAGTTAGAATGGAAAATCAGACTGAGGCAAATTCCTAATGCATGCAAATCTATAGGTATCAATTAAACTTCAAAATTTCCAAGGCAAAGTATCTTCAAAGGAACTTGGGCTTCTTCCTGTCCATTCCCAGTGAGCTCTGCAGTGCTGCTGAATCCTCCTCTGAATGACTCCTGAATATTTTTTCCAAAGACTTGAAGCCAATTTTCCTCTAGATGGCAGGACCACTTTAGGCTTCATAGTAGTCATTGAGTTATTGCTGGCCCCTGGTCCCCAAGGTGTTTCTGCTAATTTATTTGCTGGGAGAACTTTCTGTCTCGTGAATAACTGGGGAGGGGTAGGTGAGAGACAGCTTATGAGTGCTCTGCATGGAGCACTTCCTGACTGATACATCTGCTGCTCTGACATTCACCTATATCTCTGAGCTACTCTTCAGTGATATTGTTTACCATGAAAGAATATACTATATATTGATATAGTATATCAATATATTAAGCTTCTCCCTTACGTGTTCATAGGGCACAAAAGGCAAATTTCATGTGAAATAGAAATGAACTCTCTACTGCAATCTTGGTGTGTTTGTTTGTTTCAAGAAGTACAGGCTACATCAAGGCTTTCTATCAGTCAGTGGTGCTTTTTTCCCGAGGGAAAGCAGCAATGGCTGAGTGTTGTTGGCATATCAAGCCACCTTCCCACTGTTTGCTTATTTTGTTTTACAGTAGCAATTCCACAAAAGCAGGATTGAAACTATTGCTCTGACATCACCACTTTCTTTTTATACACAAATAATAATAAAGTAATAAAGGCTTTCTTATATATTTTGTAGAAATTATTAATCTGCTGAGAAAACCTAGAGGTTCTGTCATGGAAGTGAGATTTAAACATTCTAGCATTCGATACCAGTTAAAGGAAATTAACAAAAAAAGCTATTGTTTATTTTTCCTTTCATGAATGGTTATTTTCTGTATGTAAAATGGTGACAGTGTCTTCTTCTCTGAGATGCTCTTAGAATTATAAAAAATGTAGGAAGATGCAGCAAATTGGGAGGCTTGGTTCAGGGTGATAAGTACTGTAGCATCCTCACTTTTATAATTATATGTGTCTTGGTTATGGCTGAAGAAGGTTTTTCGAACACTATTTGTAATAGTGTTACTTCAGGTTGAACCAAAAATGATTGCCATTATAGTCTGTTTTGAAAAACAGGATGAAATTAAGAATTCAGTAAAGCAATCTGTGAAAGCAGCACAGGAGTGCCAAAGTGATTTTGTTAATATGCTCTTAATAGGTATGAGAAGCTCTGAGATGATTCCAAAGTTATCCAGGAATTTGAAATCTGCTTTGATTATGCTCATGTATTTGTATGACATTTGGACCAAATTACGAACTCATTTGTAGCTGAAAATTTGTTATCCTTACTAGGATGAAGTTAATGTTAATTCTCCCGACAACTGGGACAGGAGTAATTTTCTGCTTGCTTCAGTTTAGCATGAGTTTGAAAAGGGGGTTTTGTGGAAGTAGATAACCTTTTCAATCAAAGGTAAATACTTTTAAAAAATCAGTTTTTCCCTTTCCTGATACTAAGCAGTCTATAAAGCTTAGTAATTCTTATGTCTGCATAACTTATAGCTCAGCATATTGCTAAAAGCTTTCTTGAAGCTTAAATTTATAGATATTTCCTGACAATACAAATTGAAAACTATGTTTCCAGTTTTAATCTAAACACCCTCTTGGTATCTTAAACAACAACATCATGGCCTTATGAAGCTAATTTTTCCTGTCAACACAGAAAGAAATATCTGTTGCTTCTGTTATATAAAATTGATAGAAACACTGTTTCTGAAGACTTTGTTGCAGTGGCTTTGAAGAGTTGATCTAGTGAGATCAGTAAATTAGTGGATCTAGGTGGTCAGTAAAACATATTATTGAAAAATTGCGTTAATAATGCCTGATTTTGTAAATTGATTAATGCAAACATGGTGGTGATGAAGATAATCCTGTGAAAGAAGAAAATGACAGAACTATTATATCCTTTTTATACTTGAGATTGCATTAAGCAAAGCCTTTCTGATATTCCTACTCTTTAAAATTTAAAGGAAATATCTCAGAAACAGATAAATGTGAAGTATTTCTTACCATTTTTTTTTTTTTGGTATGTATTTTAAATGCTTACAAATAATGTCTCAGAGTTCCTCATTTAAATGGTCCTATATAATATGGTAAATATTACAGTCTTATGATACATTTTATTTATTTTAAGAAGCCAGTAAATACATTTTGTTAGACATCTGGAAACCTTGAATCAAACTTTAAATACGCTGGAGAAAGACAAATATGCTGTTTTCCCTGGAAACAAAAATGATGTATTTGATGTTAGAAAACATGCAGAAAATAAGGGCTTATTTAAACCAATTTCAATTCCTATTATACAAAACAAGCCATCTTTGAGAATTTACTGAATACAAGAGTTAAGTACATAAAGACATTTTAAGCATTCCGTGTGTAAGTGCCAGGGCAGTGAAATCCCTGTTTCCTGTGAGCACTGTTCTGTTGGGTGCTCATGAACTGACAAGGCTGCTCCAATGGCTGTGCAAGGACAGCAGATGAATTAGCCAAAGTAACCAATATGTCAGCAAAAAGAGGTATATGTTCCAAAAGAGATATCTTGTGTACCTCAGTGCTGGTGTAGAAAAATACAATGTTCTCGAGTCTTTCACTTGCATAATATGGCTTAAAAATAGAACTAAGACTGGAAAAGCAACAATATTAGTATTTTCATTTACCTAATAAATGAAAACTTTGGAAGGTAACAAAACTAAATGGCATACTGCAACTATTAAATTTCTGATAAAATTCACATGAAAATTTGTAGTTGTAACAGAAACAAACAGAATATGGTTTTGATTACTGTTGAGTCACTAAAGTTTTTTAAATTTTTTTTTTAACTAAATTTTCATTCAAGAATGGTCCTGTAGTGGTTCTATTTCTTTCCAGAAATGAAAGAAAGTTTACATTGTCTGTTAAAAAGAGCTGTATCAAACCAAAGTTTTTAAATCAATACAGCCAAAGGAGTGGGCAAGGAAGCAAGAAACTTCCCTGAGTTTTAACTCCTCTGAACAGATACTTAATAAAAACCCCCAAAGGTAAAATAAGTTCCTTGCTTCTTTCAGGTGTTGCCTTTCTCATGCTACATAATGTAAATAAATGAACTTTCATATGAACATTTTGTTTGCAAGAAGGATATTTTCAATTTGAATATCATTGGTAGGATTTGTTTCCAGCTGATGTATTTAGAAGTAACTTGTTGTAGGCAGAGTACTATATCAATGTTGTGAGCTATGAGCATGCAAAGAGCCTTGCAAGTGTAGAGACAAAAGGTCTGCAAGTTGCAAGTTTATGTTATAAAATAAACTGTAATCTAATTTCTTCAGATGATGACTTTGTAAAGAAAAAGAGGTTCCAAACTTGATCTGAAAGCTGCACACCCAGCTTTCTCTGCAGTTTGCAAAAGAGACTATCAGGAATGACAGAAAAATGTATTTTCCAAAGTTTTAAGGAGACTGTTATTTATTCAAGCACCTGAGACTGTCCTTTCTTGCTTTGCTTATGACTAGCATCTCACCACCAAGCTGGAGGTGACCTGGAGGAGCTCTGTCCTGCTGACACTTCTATTCATGGTACTTATGTCTCTGTTAAATGCCAGCTGAATGTCACTGCTGCTCACCAGCCAAGAGGGAAGAATAAGGGAAAACCTCTGTCCCCAGGATGTAGCAGGAAGGGCAGACAGGTTCCCAGCGAGCTGCAAGGCTCTAAAGCACTGTGTGATTAACACCTTGTCACAAGTCATGCTGTGTGTGCCTTTAAGCACCAGGAGTTACAGGATATGCTGAGTTTACTCACTGCTGACACACAAGGCTGCAGTTCAGCGAGACTAATCAGACCTTGTGTGGCTTTTTGCATACCTGTGTGTTCAGGTTTTGTTCAGGCAGGACTTTCCTTCCCATCTTATCCTCCACCCTGACCCCCATCTGTCAGACTCTCTAAAGGCTTCAAGCTGCTACAGAGATTCAACTTCTTATATGGAGTCAGAGGCTTCATCCTGTGCTTGGGGTGGCAGAGGCGTGTCCTGTTACTTGTCCAAGTTGAAGTGAGGAACAACATCCAGGTCCTGGCAGTGTTCAAAGTCTTTGATAGTATCAGTAGGAGAGTTGAAACAGCCTAAAGACTTCACTTGTGCTGTTGAAGGAAAGTGGTGTGGAGGAGAGAGATGGCAAAGAGATTGCTATGGAGGGCTCCTATGGCAGAAGAAAATGATCATCAAAACAAGATCCTTTTGATGAAGGTGTATGTTTTACAGTTGATCAGAAGAAGATAAAAAATGTTGCATTCTGCCAGTGAAATTGAATTTATTTTGGAGTTGGAAGTATATTGGAAACCTGTTTTTTATATCTCTTAAGATCATGCTATTTCAACAAATTTGAGTAAAATTAAACCTGATTTAAAAAATGAAAGCCTGCTTTCAGCTTGATATGATAAGCTAACACTGTAAAGGTGATGAAAAAAGATTAATGTTATCTACTGCTAGCTTAAATATTTTTGTTCTTGTTCTTACCTATCCTCTGAAAAAAGGCAGAAAAGAGGGATGAAAAATCCTCTTATCGTTGAGTGCTCTAAACAGTTCTCTAAAGCCTCTGAAAATTAATTCTAAGGACTAAACTGTGCTTTAATGTGCCATGACAAGCAATGCCTTGTCTAATAATCTTACTAAAACAAAATCTAGTCCTTGCATTTCTACAGCCTTCAGTGCCCAGTTGGTTTTGATATCAGTTGAAGGTATTCATATAGGAATTGTTTGTTGTTAGGCTCTTGCAGGCCTGCTTCTTTTTGAACAGTGTTGGCCATTTTGGGTAAAGGAGGAATGCTCAGTTTTAATACGTCTGTTATAAAGATGAAGGCGAAATATTTTCAGGGAAGTAATAATGTAAATTCTAATCTATTCAAAAGGTTTATGGTCTTCTGAAGTCTTGGAGAAAATATTTCCTTGAAGGCAAGGTGAGAATTTTATATTTTGAGAGGAATTAATTTCAAAGTTAATTTTTAAATTTGTCTTTACATCCTGATGCCTATGGCTGAGTATGTTTTTTATGTTATAGGAATCTTGTAATTATGAGTATCATATCAATTATTCAATATAATCCTGGATTTCAGAAGCCTCCAACTATTAATATAAGAGACTTTTAAGTACTTCAGAACCCAAAAAGTAAATTGGGAGTGCGGTAGCTTCTAAGTTGTTACAAATAGTCACCTACTTCAGTATGCTGAGTAAATCTTCCTAAATATTATTATATCATGCATGCTAGAAAAGTTAAATATAGTAGTATAGTAACCAAAAATTTACTATGAAATCTTCTAATAAAGAAACAAACATATAGGGGGGATCTAGATTAGAAGTTGCCAGGTTCTTCCTCTCATCACTGACTGTATGCAAATTCTGCCAGAGGTGTTCACTGAAAACCAAACTGAACTTTGCAATTTACATTTCAGTTGCAGGGGAACTTGGAGCCAGTCTCACTGGAAATTATCAGTGTTCATATGTGTAACACCATGGTGAAGGATGTTGTCAATAGTATGAAGAATGGCATCAAAAGCAGGTAATTTGACTTCCTAGGTACCTGCTAAAAATCTTGTTAAAAATGCATCATAACAAAGAACTAACAATGACTATGAGCATGTGTTGGAGGTCTTAAGAAAAATTTCAAAAATCTTCAAAGTTATTTGTACTCTATGTACTAGTCCTTTCTTTCTAATAGATTCCTTTTTTTTCCCCTTGACAATATGGGGGTTTGTGGTTTTCAGCATCTTTAGTCTTTTTTTTTTTTTTTTCTATCTCAATTTTCTACACCCTTGTTTTGATTTTCTTTGCTCATCTGTTTGTAAAATGGTGTGTTTATATGTCTAGCACTGAGTTTTTCAGGGAGTAGGAGCTTACTTCTTCAGAGAAATCAGGTAATATTTTAAGCTTATTATCTATCTTATCTATTTAAACTTGTTGCTCTGAACAGTTCTAATAAAATGCCTGGAGGGTATTTTTGAGGAGGCTCTTTTTTTATCAATCTCTCAATTTTAGGTTTATATTCTATTTAAATAAAATAATGTATCTGCTATCCAACACCATGTTATTGGCTTTTCTGAGTCACTGGCAGTTGAAAAAATAGATTATTTTTAATGCTATTGTGAATCCCTTCAATGGTGTGAAATTTGGTTTAAGCTATAATCTTACACTGCAGATCTCCTTACAAATATTATTACTAAGTGCCATGTGCATTATTTTTTTAATTTCACAAAGACAAGCCTTTGACAGAATGGCTCAAAATGAAGTCTTGGCTTCAGTAAAATACATCATATGAATGTAATACAATTTTCTTTTAAATAAGTGTGTTATGAAATAAATATTTAACTAAAACTTCCAGGAAAAATCATTCATGATGAAATTTTATTGGAGTACTAGTTGCATCAGGGCTGAATTTTAGTATTCTTAGAATGCCACATTCTTTCATTTGAGTGCTTAGACCCTTTTTTTCTGGTGTGCATAATATTTCATTTAAACAGAAAAGGAAGTAGATTTTCATAAAGGAACTGCCAAAAATGTTTTCACTGAAAATTTTGATTTACTGATACTGTTATGTAATACAGTACAAATATAATGGGAAATATTTGGATATGATAGTCTGTTTTGGCAGTGAGGAACTGTATGTGGACATTGGTATCCATGTTGACCAAAGTTTCATATATTGTCAGAAGCTTGGGGCAGGGTGAGAAGCACATGTACATAATACACTGACCTCTAAATGATGGTCCTTGATTGAATTTGTTAAAGTGAAAGTATGTACTTCACTGTATTGAATGTGTGATTAAATAATCTCATAGGAACTAAAGAGAAACCTAGTTTGTACTAAAAAAAAACCCAGTCAATTCATCTATCAAGGATTTCTTTATTAATAGGTGCATCTCAAGGTGGTTAACAGGTCAGACTGAGAGTTACCTTTAAATGTAATCCAAGTTGCCAAATGACCAATGGTGCATGTACTGGAACAGTAATGTGCTTTTTTTGAGGCATTTTTCTCATCCATTCTATTGCTGAGATTTTTTAATAAACAAAGAATAAACTATAACAAAAAGTAAAATACTTGAGAGATCAAATTAATCTGTATAAAAGCTGTGAAATTATTGTATTAATATTTAAATATGTAATCAAGCTATGAAATTCTTGATGACAAAATTGAGCATTCTTACACCCTCAACCAGTTTGATTTAAGACATAAGCTGTAAACAGTACTTCTGATTTTTCCAGAAATCCTCTGTGGATCTTGACCAGTAATAACAGTTTCAGGAAGACCAGAGGCAAAAGAAGTGAATGTAACTTGTTCACTAAATTGTAGAACCTTTCACAGGGAAGTGTTTAGCCAGGGTCAGCATGCTCGGAGTTGAATTGAAAACCACAATTTAATGAAGACGATCATTTAGCAGGAATATCTGTGGTCTTAAGATAAAATATGGAAGCAAGTGTGATGGGAGGTTAGATGAGCTTCTTAGGTGTTCTGCTGCTTCAGAGGTGATGCATATTAGGCGTAGATGTGTGATCAGCATATAGCAAGTATAGGAATACAGAGGTAGGTCACATAGATTCTGCTGGATTGTCCTTTCCTTTCTACATGTCTGCTTTGGGATAACTGCAGCACATGAGGGTATTCCAGGAAATAAGGAGCCAAAAATTGCTTATTAAGATAGATATTACTATTGGTCAGTCTGAAAAGCTTATCAAATGGAATTGTGAGTTCTGAGACGAGAAGAGTGAAAAGATTTGGTTTCTGAGATCCTCACCATTTCACTAACTCAGCTGGAAGTCTGTAGTAAAATGAAGCCAATATTACACAAGTCAGTGTAATATTGTTCAGTTCAATACAGTTCAAATACAAATCACTACAAAAATTCACTTGCTTTGTCACTTGGGTCTCATTACTGATAAATTACTTGGAAGGAGATCGTACATTTAACAAAGAAATCAGCTGTTGTTTGCACAGACCTACAGGAAAGCTCTACCTGGTGTTAGCAGGATGTTCTTCAGCTGTGGCTGTGAGTTGCAGTTTATCCATCAATAGAAATTATTGCATTGAACAGGGCTGCTCCATTTGAGGAAAGAACCAGAAGGTGAAGGAACTCCTATTTCTTATTAGTGTGCAACCACGGAACAGTTCATCAAATTTGGCTTGTTGAAGGGCTCTGGAGCATTTTGAGAACTCTTGGCAATTCGATGAATACCATGTATCTTATTCTCTCATACAGGTAGAAATTCTTACTGTGAGAAGCTGCTAGGGTCCAGAATGGCTTCTATGTCTTCTATACATTTATAACATTAGTTGGTAATTTTCCTGGTATGACTGCACAGACAACTTCCAATATGAAGTTGTTTACAAGGCCATTGCTTTTCTTCAGTCTTGCTCTTTTAAGCTTGTAACAGATTAAAAATAGAAGTCATTAGACTTGGGCATTAAAATTGAAACTGAAACTTCAGGTTGCCCTAAATAGTTTGCCTACTGTAATATATTCTGATTTTATAGCTTCAGACATTCACAAGTGCTTTCTTCATATAGTGATCCATTTCCCATCTTTTATTTACTGATGCTCTTTTGCTGTATTTAGTCACTTTATACTTAGCAGTTACTCCCATTGCTTTGATATCAAGGTACCTGTAAAATATAAGCCGCAACATAACTTCCAAATTGTTATTATAGTAACATTCAGTAATTCTTAACATTAATATGAGCATGTAACATCAGTGGTTCTCATTTTCTTTTGAAAGATGAGATGTTCTTGAGCATGTCTGTTCTTTACAAAGTACTAACAAAATTCTCCAAAATGGAAAATAATTTTAATGAATAAATTATGCAAGACACTTGAAAGCAGGGAAGAAATGGGAGACCACAATTGGTAATATATTTTTATAAGGAAAATAGGTATATTAAAGAAGTGATTCTTTGGTATTACAATTTTTTTTTGTCATCTGATGGATAACATGAAAGCATTGAGAGGTATCTGCTGATATCTGCTGGGTTTTTTTGTCCTCAGATAATTATATTTAACTTTCTAAAATATTTAAAGACATTCTCTTCTTGCTTTTCCTAGATAGGTATCTTTATCTATGTAAGTGAGATCTGGTCTAGCATACAATTATTCACATGATCTTCCTTGTTCAAATATTACCAGTGTATAAAAGCTTGTGTCTTTAAACTTTATTTGGTTATAATTAGAACTAACTTCTCTTTTTTATAAAAGAAAAAATTGCAAATTTATGGTTTTTTTCTGATATAACAGGGTGGATTTTTTAATTTATACTGTTCCTTTTTTATTTTCATTTTGTAAATATTCAGAGAATAGCTGTTGAAAATAACAATACCCCTCCCCCAAGAAATCCTAAAATTTAACAAAGGGAACATTTTCTTTGATATATTATGCAGTTTGCTTTGGGTTGTCACATCAAAGAGAACGAAAAATTAATTTAAGTTAATTTAACTCTCTTCTAATGCCCAGAGAGTAGGAAAATCATCACTATCTGTGTAAGACAACACAGGAATCAGGTAAAGCATGTATGGTGCTTTCTCCCCAGTGTCCTTTCAGTCTCCAGCTACTCACTGCTCAGGGTGGTTTTGAGAGATTTTTCTGTTCAACAACCTCAGCTGCATTTTTTGTTGTTTTTCCATAAACATGATTACATAAGGTTTAAGAGAGACTGACCTTTTGGCATGGGCAAGACAAATTTCTCCTTAGTTTTGTTATGGATCACATGAACTTTTTTGGTGTTTCCTGATGGGTTGTATTCAGTGCCTTACTTGGTATGGGAAAGGAGAATAACTTACTCATGCTTGGTGAGTCTCTATGCTGCTGATGATTTTATAGACATTATGATATGCAATTGATTCTATCACTTTTACAATTTCAACATAGTACTCCATGGTTAAAAAAGTGATAACTGTTTCTTCCTTTTTTTTTTTTTTTTTTTCAGTCTAACAAGCAAACACTGATAGACAAAGTTAGACATGTTTGCAGATATATATGAGAATATGGAAATCTCTTTAGGCTGCTGATGTGTGCAAACTGTGTGGAAAAAAATACATAACCTACTTTATTACTGTTTTTGTGGGAATGCAATAGAGAATTCATGAATATTCAACTGCTTCCAGTTGTAATTTTGTGTATTTTTAGAGTAACATTAATAGTTCTCTATAATTAAATGAGGAAGCAAACATGTTTGTGTCATGGTAATTCCAGGAATAAAATTAGAAGGATTTTAAGTCAAGGATATTTGAGGAGCTTAAAGTCCCAAATATATATATTTTAAAGAAAGTTTCATTTAAAGGGTTGTCACCATCTTTTCAGCATGATCCAGTAATTCTGTTTAAGACTAATTATGTTGATGTCCTAAAATATGCTTAGCAGCAGCAATTCAACTCTCGACTTATTTATCCTCCTTCTATTTTTTCTTGCTCCGTGAGCAATTTGTGATAGTTGAGCAGTATTACACTTGACCTGAACTTGTGTTCATTTTGTGCATACCTCCGTGCAGCAGCAAAGTAAACTTGACAGCTTAATTCTATGCTAGGGGAATGTTTGCAGGGATAATCCTATTCACACTGCAGGAAAAGGATACCCTGCTAGTGGCTTTGGCCTATAAAACCATTAGCTTTAAATTGTGTGCTCACATTGTGATCTTCTTAGTGTGTAAACCAGCTTTTTTTTTTAGCAGTGTATGGGTGAGAATGGGTAATTTTATGATACATTTTCCTAGCCAATGCCCAATTCCTTTTAAAGTGTAGCTGCAAAATTTATCAAAAGCAACAAAACCTTCACTTTATATGGATTATCTGATAGAAGACACATTGTTTTATGTTTTAAAGCTGTAAATGTTTTGGTTATATTGTATTTAATGACAAAAAAGATCATCTTGGTGTAGAGGTCTAAAGATAATGTTTTGCAGGTCTCCTCAAGTGGAGGCAGAAAGAAGGGAGTAGACAGAATATATATTAAGATATTTCTGTTGACTTTTTCTTAATCACCTTACAGGAGGCCAGTATTACTCCTGCATGTATACAAAATTTGCTGCTGTGGAATAATTTTTGGGTTTGCTTTTGTTTTTCATTATGCATTCCTGAGACTTCTGATTGGAGACGGATCTTATAAATATCTTTATTTTGTTTGTTTGTTTGTTTGTTTGTTTGTATGCTAACCTTAATTATATATTAGGAAAAAATTATTTTCTGAAATTTCTTTGTTGGGTCATGAGGCATTGAAACAGGCTTCCCAGGAAAGTGGTGAAGTCACCATCCCTGGAGATGTTGATAAAACATCCAGATGTGGCACTTTGTGATATGCTTTAGTGGTAAACATGGAAGTGCTGCGTTGATGGTTGGACTTGATGATCTTACAGGTCTTTTCCAATCTTAAAAATTCTTGGAATAATACAAATAAAATCAGTCTTAAGAATCAACACAAGTCTGTCATTTATAGGCAGAGGTATAGAAAATATATCAATATTGTATGTTCAAATAGATTTATTCTTTTTTTTTTCTTTAATATTTATAGATCTTTATTTGGAATGGCAAGTGTTAATACACTGTCTCCTTTATGTATTCAAAAGCTGAAATACTTATCTTCAAAAATTCCAACAGTGCATCTGAAAATTTATAGTAATATGTACCTTGTTAATATCTTCTGTGCAATGTGGCTGCTTTTAATTATATCTAGAGATGGTTATCCTGGTTTTGTAGATGTGGAAATAACAAGAAAGGTTGACAGACTCTTCAGAGTGAAGCAGCAGAAAGGGAGTGATCCTCATGTCCATTTTTCAGTGTTGAAACATGGAGCAAAGACTGTGCTAAAGGGCAGATGCTGCTCCACTTGGCCTCCTAAGATGGAGGTGAAAATCCCAAACCCAGGACTATGTTCAACCAAAATTCTCAGTCGGGCCCCATGTGCACATGTGTGCAGTTTCTGACCCTAGAGGGAAGGTACTAGCCCAACTTGATCTTTTGTGCCCACTGTTCTTGCCCTGTGTATTTTGTTGTCCTTGGTAACCCATCTGTGTTGTACAGCTATGATCCTTGCATAGAGAACCACCACAGTTCCTGGGTTTTTTTTCCTGGTGTAGCTGCAAATTATAATACTGATTTCAATCCAATTCAATCCCACCAATCAATCTGAATTCCATTTAGGTGCTCAGCAGAAAGTGCAAATTAAATCTTTGGCTTCTACCCTGCAACCTTCGGTGCTCTGAATCTCACGAGCTCAACACGAGATTAAACTCTGTAAATTTTATGCACACACTTTGCATTAACAGTCAAGACTCACATGTCCACTGCACTTCCATGTGCTTTCTCCATGTGAAGACAGAAGGCTTTTTACCCAGAGCTATAACCAAGAATTTGTCATGTTTATTGCAGCTGAAGTTCTGTTGTGGCCTCATGGTTTTGCAAGGTGAAAGCCCCTCTGGCATGTACCAAAATCTTGAAGAATGGGTAGTTAACCCAAGAACCACTAAGAAATAATCAGTATTTCTTTCACAGTAGGTAGAAAACCACTAAATTATGATTAGAATTAACATTTCCCTTAAAATTAACAATTTCTCAAAGTCTAGAAAGCTTTAGGAAGTGGAGTGCACGATAAAAATATTTTTGGATATCCAGTACCTGAATCCTTTTTTAAAATTTTTAATTTATTCACAAACTACTATTTTGAAAATGAAATTCTCTGCACTACTAGTTCAGAAGTATATGAGAGAATAAAAAGTTATTTCCCTAATAATGCAGTAAAAAATAAATAATGGAAACCAAATTGAGAGATGAAGAGGGGAAAATATATAGCTTCAGTATATTAAATTAAAAACTTAAATGAAAAAATTGCCTTTCTAGAAAAAAAGGTTGTAATTTTTAAGGTCCTTGGCAAAGATTTAGTAATAAATTGCAGAACAACACTTGCTGAATTCCTTTTTCATGTGTGCAGTATCTTTTTACTGTATTAGCTTTGGGATACTTGGTTTGTGCAAGACAAATGTAACCTTTTCCACTTTTTTAAGCTAAACTTTTCAAAGTATTACTCACTGTCTTGACCAGAGACTCATTTCTTGCTTGAGACCATACAGTATTTTTAAACCTCATGGATTTATGTGGAATTTTCACTGTTTTGGACAGTTTTCTCAAAGGGCTAGTGACAGAGTTGTTGTTTGCTCTTTTTACAGAAAAAAGAAAAAAGAATATCTGCCTCTTTATGGTGCATATACTGCCAGTGTTAAGCTTTAGTAGTGTAGTCCAAATCCTAAATAACTTGGATTTCCCATCTGTTCCCACCTGTTTCAGAATAAAGATTAGTGGATAGATTTTTGTCATTTATCTTGACTTACAGTGCATAGTAATGCCCATTATCCTGGATGACAAACTAAAAGCACAGTGGACAAACTTTCAGTGAAGACCTTGTTTTTATCCAAATATTTCAAAATGTTAACTTGTACCCATCAGTGCAAATTTGTTTTTTTAAGGCCACATAAAATTAATGACTTTCTACAAGCACTGCCAAGTTATACCATAATAATAAGAACTGGAAACAGAGTATCATCACTGCCATTATACTACCTACAAGGAAATAGCTGGAATAATACTGATCTAGGGGAGTTATATGCCTTCTATTTTATGTTTTATAAAAATCATTGTGAAAAGAAAGGGAAGAACAAAGAAACAAGCTTAAAGTGCAGAAGCAATTTTTTGAAATCTGAAAATAAGTCAGGTTTTTTCAATAGAATGTTAGAAATAGCTGAGAGGAAATATAATCTTTCATGCTAAAAATCCAGCCCTTCTTTGGGCCTTGTGAACATAAAGAATACTCTAAGGAGCTACTTTCCTATGTTCGAGATCTACACTTGAATGAGGTAGTATAAGGGAAAGAATAGTAGCAAAGTTGCTTTTTTTCCTCCTTTTATATGAATTCACACACCTGCTGCATGCAAGAAATTATTTTCCTTTGAATAACTTACCAAAGAGTTTCAGAATCCTTTAAAATATGTCTCCAGTCCTCATTGTTTCAAAGACAGAAACAAATGTCAATTAAGTGCTAACTGAGTATAAATCAATACTGTGATGAGTGGTTTGCTGATAGGTGCTCAGTGCAATATGCTATCCCTTATAGAGTCAGTAGAAGACCCAGATAATCTATTTAAGTATCTCTGAAGTCAGCACAGAGCCTATAATGTCCCTTTGCATAATTATTTGTTTGACAGAATGGCCGTGCCTCAGAAGTCACTAGAAATTAAGTACAAATTCTGAATGAATGTCAATCTATCCTTGAGCCATCTGTAGCAGAAAGAGGCAGGAATAGGGTAGGTTTTCAGAACCCAGGGTTAATAACATAAGTATTTGAAAAACTTGCAAGCCAGAGAAAAATGCTGAACATGAATATGTCTCCAAATGTTGCACAAACTTGCTGCCTAGCCCAAAGGTGAAGGAATACAGTGCATGCTGGGTAATATGGATATACCCATTTAATTCCCTTTTGTTCTTTTTTGCTGATGGGGTTGTACACTCAGCAGACCAGTTTTGTAATCCCGACTCCAATAAATCAGTTACACTTCTATGGATTTTAGGTTACTTGTGTCCAATTTGTTTTATATGGCAGGAAGATCTGCAAAAAACCCTCAGTGGTATAAAGGTAGATATCGATGTACTTTGAAGAAATTTGCATTCTCTTTAGACAACTGGTTTTCTTTGTCCAGTATTACAAACCCCAAAGTTAAATGACTTATACAGCTGTGCTGATCTCCCATAGATATAAAACCTGTACGTATTTTTTCTTGTTTTGAAAAGAGAATAATCTATGTCCACAGCTGTAGTGTTTCAGATTGTAATCCCTGAAGATTAATTAGGTTTCTGTTGATATGATGGCTTGCTTTCTGCTTTGGCTGGGTGCTCTCACTGTTTACCCTGCATCAGGTCTGGCATTCAGTGGAGCTTTGTGAGCTGATCCAGCACACACTGACCAGAGAGTGCAGGGAAAGGCAAAAACGAGGTGTACTTCTCTCAGAAGTGACCTGAGTCATTTGAGCAGTGAATGAGGTAGTATAAGGGAGAAAGAAAAGCTGTGAATATGAAGAGAGATGGGAGTGAGGTGCCCTGTGGCAGTGATCTGTTGATTATCTCAATGATCCTGGTGGACTTTGTCCCAGAGATGCTATTTTTTTTTAAGGCTGCTGAACATCAATCTGACAGTACCCCATGGCAGCTCTCCTTCTCTTATCAGTATGGGTTACTCACCTTGCCCTGCAGAGAGGTAGTACATGGAGAGAAAAAATTAGGGATGTAAGTGCCTGAAGTGACATTGAGCTCTGAGTTTCAGCGTTGTTGTGCATCTGCAGTAATTTGACAACTGAATTTAGCAGTAGCAACCAACGACTTGAATAGTTTGGTGGGAGGTCAGTGGTGCCTCTGCAGTTCAGGAGAATGCAAAAGAAGTCTTAGCATGAAACAGCTAAACAGAAAAAGACTGTATTACTCCCATATATAAGTCAGATTTCTGGATGAAAGAGGGTTTTTCATGTGTGTTTTAGCTTTAGTTTTAATTACAGACCATACAGGCAAAAATGCTAATACACAGGCTTATAGCATGGTAATGCTAACTGCACATGCTTAGCATTTTCTTTGATCTAAGTCAAGTCACTCAGACATTTGAGGCAATATATACACAGCACGAGGGTGAAATGTATTTACTGAGCAGAAGCCATGTGGTGGAATGGGCTGACAAAGGTGTTCTTCCCTGTATCAGTAACATATTTGTGACATTAAAATCTAGTCTTCAAATGCTGACTAGATACTTGCTACTTTACCATACTTTATTGGTTAAAAACAGCACAGCAGAAACACCCCCCAAGAAGTAAAACTTCAAAATGAATATGTTTTGACTTTTGCTGTCTAGCTCCTGCAAAAAAGCCAGTGAGACCTTTGGTGTGTTACCTCTCACTCCTCTATGAAGGACTCAGTCTTCTCTTATCACAGAATGTGAAAATGCCACAGTCTGCTACTGGCAACCAGGAACTAGCAGTTATTTGTGACAAGCTATTGCATAGGTTACAGTTTAAAGCTTTTTATAGAAGTTATAAAGTAGGATGATTGCATCATGATTTTTATTTTTTTTTTCTGTCAGAACTATTTACAATATAGGAGTGAGCCAGCAGTCAGATTTGCTTGTTATTCTTAACCCAATGAAAACAGCCTAAGGGGTACAGACATCACTTATTGTAACTTGGATTGTGGGAAAATTGTAGGCAGAATCTTCACAGCTACAAATCTAAAACCACAGTTACTGAAGCAGTCTATCCACACTCTATCAACCTAGTAGCTCCTAATTCCAGGATAGCTGGCTGGCATGAAGAAAAGAGTACATGGCATTTGCCAGAAGGTTATTCATGATTGAAAGAAATACTGATTTTTATTTTGTCACTTTCTTCCCCCAAACACTGAAGAGGAAAGACACCTTGTGCTGCACTACTCCCCGTGGGATTGAAATGAAACACTGTCAGGGAAAGTATGAGATGGCACAATTTTGGGAAGTTTTAGCCAGGCTTAATAGCCAAACTCCTGTTCTGTGTGCAGATTTGTCATTAACCCAGTGCTCATCAGGACAGGTCATAGCACTGCTCCCTCTTGATCTTAACTGTGACAGCTCTCTGTAGTTGGTGGGGAGCCTTAATCTACCCTTAATCTAAGGTATGACTACAGTAGCTTTGGTTTTAACACCTTGGCACTGCATTTTTCTTTGGATGTGAATTTCTGTTGCTTACTTTTGGGTTAATAAAACCACAAAACAAGCAAATAATCTTATAAACTCTGTCTTTATTCTCCATAAAATCCCAACCCAAACATGGTATAAACAGCACTTTTATTATAAAGAGGTGGTAAGTGCTCCTTAAAAAAAAATACAGCTTTTTAATTACTGCTCTGTGCACTTGAATAAGTGCAAATGCATTTCTCAGTAAACACAGGTATATTGAAGGTATAGTCTGTGACATGTTGGGGAATTGTTACAGTATAACTGTCATTAAAAGGATATTCATGTTAGTTTTCACTGCTACTTCACATGTGCTGATTCTATTGCTTGCAGAACACCACTTTTTTTTTCTGCATCACAGTAATAATATTTAATGATATTTAATGTTTTTGAAGACTGTTTCCTTCTCCACTTGATTATTTCTAGTGCCTTGATTTTTACAGCATGTTCCTACATACAGTTGTACCACCACAATCTAGTGCATGACCAAGACAGGAAAGTGTTTAGGTATCATCACTGCTCAGCAACAATAAAACTGCCTCAAGAGTTTTATACAGTTCTAAAGTTTTATGTTAAAATAAATTTAAAAAATTAGTTGCAAAAAAAAAATCTGAATTAAAATCTGGATATGAAGTAAGACAGTGATACTGCCAGGTTGGAAATTAGGTCACTTCAAAACATTCCAGAAAAGCTGTGAAACACTGAACTAAGCTACTTAACAGCTCCTGTGAGTACTTGTGTAGAGTGTCAAGTAAGATTATGCATTTTCCTACAGTTGACTGAAATCTTCAGACTTATTTATTAATGCCTATAATCAGACAGAATTGAGCAAACAAAAAAAGAGAGGGCTAAGATGCCTTAAAAGCTGAGCTGAAGATAAATAGGGTAAGGGAGTCAAAAATCTGCTCTTCTTGTTTTGTTCAAGTCCTGTTCAATGCAAATTTAAAGGGAATATCTCATCATATATATCATTATGCAAGACCATGTTTTTAATCACCCACTTTTTTTTTTTTTGTTTTGTTGTTGTTAGATTTTTTTTTTTTTTTTTTTTTAAGTTCCCTACAGCTCAATTTCTAAGAGGGTAAGGAGGGAAGGCTGGAAGGGAAAAAGAGAATCATATTTCAGAGGGTTTTTGACACCTACAGGAACTGCTTTTTAATGATTAACACTAGCTATCAGATCTTTCCCTTTCTGAAACAGTATCACAAAGATCTCCTGCTGTTCCCAGCAGTTCCCCACTAATTCAGCTCACTAGCAAAATTAGCAGCAGGAAACAAACCTTTGAAATTTTCATCATTTATGAATAGCATTGTTCATGTGATAAAGGATATGGGCTCCTGCTGTAATTGCTCCTGTGTTAAGAAGGCTGCAAGTTATTTTCTCTCCATCACTCTTTACAAGAAAAAGAAATCAATAGAAATAAATACACATACAATTAAATAGTGGATTAAACAGCCAACTGAGTGACTAAAAATTTCTTTCACTTTTGAACTTTTAAATATTTTCCCCCTCTCTGAGGGAAAATATTGTACTGCCATTTCTTCCCAAACACTCGATAATGCTAAAGTGCTTTGAAGTTGCCGCTGGAGAAAATAGTACAACAGATGGAGCATGAATAAACTCACAATACTGTCTCTTTAATCTGAACAAAGGAAATTTTACTTGGCAAAAATATTTAATATTTAATTTCATTTACTTATAGAAGTTTGATCCCAGATGAGAGCACAAAAACTGAGGCAGAGCTGTATATACAACAGCTCAGTGCATCTATATCCTGGCTCTTTATTGGGAAGATTAAAAAAACTTCATCTAGCATGTGTTATAATAGCTGTGATAGATCTCGTTCAATACTGATCCGGAGGCCACTGGGCCCAAAGGAAACCGAGAGTTAGAATCTCAGTGACGTGATATTACTCTTTTTGCTTTGTACTGTGGAAACCAGACCCTTGCCCTCTCATTCTCTTTTCTCATGTGTAACTGTTATCAGTGCTTATAGGTAGAGTTGCCATTCTAGTATGAAGAGTAGTGGCTGAACCTCAGGTGTATTTCCACTATAAATGTAATATCTATGTACTTTCATTACCACTTCCTGAGATTCTTTTTCTGTTGGTATACAGCTAAAGATGAGATTTTAACTCCTTCCTTTAGACATATCATTCCCCACAGCAAATTTTCTAAAAGTCCTTATCTGAAAGAACAGAACCAGACGGTTTTGATGTTTCTGTCAATCATCTTGTGTTGCATTGCTTGGTTTGGTTTAGCAAGCTGTAGCCTTCCCAGAGAGCACAGCAGGACTGCTTAGGACAAAGCAGCAGTTCCACTCTTCCGTAGTCTTTCCAGACGTCCTCGCATACCTGCTCCCTCTAGCTGTCGGCTCTGCAACATGGTAACTGTAAAGGAGGTGAGAAGGGTCCCTCCATGTGGCCCTCAAAGGAACTTTTATTTTACATGATAACAGGCCAGTTCCCAGAGACTGAGAGACCATGTGGTCAGGGAGATTGGGGTCTTATCTGGGGATGAGGGGAACGGAGACAGCACATGAATGGTCCCAGGGCACCGGGAGGTACATGGGCGGCGTTGGGGTACTGGAACCCCAAATAGGGAGGATCTGAGGGTGTGGCCAGGGGCAGGGGAAGGGGAGGGAGGGACAATGTGGAAGGCGGGACAATGTGGAAGGCAGACAATTTAATAAGAAAAGCAGTGGGGAAATACAGCATTGCAATCTTGCAGTTAAAAGACTTTGGAACACTCATGTCCTCTTCTTCCTCCTTAAGTTTTTAAAAAGATATTATAGTTCTTTTAGTGAAAAAATATTGTGAAAAAGGTACTGTGAAACAAGTTTCTGTACATTTTCTATAGCTATTTCTACATTTATACATTTTCTAGACAGTATAGAATGTCATACTGAAGTGGCAGTTGTGCTCTTTTGCTCTCATGCAACAACTGGTCCTTACAAACACTCAAAAGTTACTTATCTTCCTTATAAAATTCTGTGCTGCTGTATTTTCACTGTGGATTTGGTTCTCCTCCCTAATTGAAGGCTTCATGATGGAGCTGCACAACCTGATCACTACTGCTCTTAAGATAGGAGAAGAGACACATGATGAGTCAAGCCTTACAAATTCAGGCAGTATTACAGCTTCTAAAACTTGGATAATGTTTCAGAATTTGAAGGGTGTGCTCAATCTGACTTCTTTAAGTTCCTCTTTAAAGTTGTTAGAGGCAAGATACTGGAAAGAAAACATTCAGAAGAGGTTAATGATGAACATCCTGTGCAATCTAAATGAGTTTGGATGAAAAGTCGCAAAGTTGAATAAAAGAAATATATCAGGGCAGCACAAATAAATGTAATTTCTACCTACACAAGGTTTGTTAGACATTCCTGTACCTAATCATAGGAACAAATAAAAAAGATTGTAAGCCTGAATAAGTCTCTTTTTCAACATACTTTTTCAAGTAAGATCAACACTTAATCAAGTGTGGATTAAGTCACTTCTGTATAGAAACAAAGGAAAAGAAAATACATTACAGAACAAGTTTTTTGAGAGAACAGTAGCATGTGGTTGGTGTGTTTTTGTGTTTTTTTTTTTCTTTCTGAAGAAAATGTAGGAAAAGTGTGCCTGAAATGTCTTTTCTGCTAGTGATGCAGTTCAGACTAACTCCAAGTGGAGGGCACAACTAGAATCATACTGTGTGTATGTGCTGCTGCAAAACTAACATCCAAGTCTTTTATAAGCAGTTACACACCAGACAGAGTACTAGTCCTCTGCAATGAGAAATCCCATGTTTACACTTATATGGTGCTACTTTCTGTCTTAATATAAGCCTTGAGGAGCAGCTACAGTAGCACTTCCCACTTTGGACATGGGCTGTATTAAGCTTTTTCTAATTACTGAATGATTTTTATTTTTTTTTTAAATATTTAAACAATATATGAATTAATTGCTTGCTTAAACCATCTTCTCATTTTTTTCATACTTCTAGAGATATTTAATGACCAGGAGACAAAGTCTCTTGCTTTGTCTTCTGAATCCAAATAATCCTTTATTTCTCCCTTTTCCAGGAAAATAAAAAGTTAAATAATAATAAAAAAAAAAGAAACAGAAAACCACCCCAGACTCTCAAATCGTTGCCTTCAATCCACATAAAAAATAAAGGGCAAGAGGAGATGTCCAAGAATGACATCAGAGGCTGAAGCCTTAGCCACTTCAGGATCTGTCTTCAGCGTCTGAATAGATGAACCCTCCTATGCAGCCCCTGCAGGTGTTAGAGCAATGCCATAAAGACATTGACACCAGGACAATGACTTTGGCACAATGCCAGTGCAAATAACACCTAAGGACATGATGCATGTATTCAGACTGTTAAATATAATGAGTATATATTAAGAGGGAAAAATAATGCTACTGGATCAAGCTCTCAAAGGAGAACACTTTTAAATATGTTGCTGTGCAGAGAAATATGTGAAGAAAGGCGTTTTACTTGCAGTTGGACCAGATGATCCTTGTAGGTCCCTTGCAACTGAACTGCCATAGTGGGTTGACCCTGGCTAGATTCCAGAACCGCCCTCTCACTCCCCTCCGCAGCTGGACAGGGGAGTGAAAATTTATTGGGGGGTTCATGGGATAAGGACTAGGAGAAATCACTCACCTGATTCTGTCATGGATAAAACAGACTCAAAATAGGGATGTGAATTGAATTTATTGCTAACGAAGTCAGAGCAGGATAACGAGCTGGAAAATAAGACCTTAAAAACACCTTACCCCCACCCTCGCTCCTTTCCATCTCTACCTTCTCCCCCAGCAGTGTAGGGAGACAGAGAATGGGGTGTTATGGTCAGTTCATTCCCTATAGCTTCTCCCACTGCTCAGGGAGAGTGCACCATGGGGTCCCTCCCATGGAACACAGTCCTCCTCTCTCCACAGGACTAGTGGGGTGACCTTGGCTGGGTGGCAGATGCCCACTAAGCCACTCTGTAACTCCCTTTCCCAATGGGACAGGGGAGAGAATAAGATGGAGAATAACCAGCGAGTGAGATAAGGCAGTTTTATTACAGTGAAAGAAAAGAAATAAGGGAGAGTCTGCATGGACATAAATGAAGGGAAAAGCCAATCTCTACTTACTCTCAGTAAGCAATGTTGGGACATTTCCTAGGAAGCAGGGCTTCAGTACACATAATGGCTCCTCTGCGAGGCAAACATTGAAGAATCACGAATGCTGCCCACTTTGTTTTGATTTTCTTAAGTGTATTATCGCAGAGGCGTTGCTGTCATTTCTCATTGGCCCAGCCTTGGCCAGCAGCACATCCACCTTCAGAGCCATCAGGGATTGGCTCTGCCGGACATGGTGGAAGCTTCCAGCAGTTTGTCACAAAAACCCCCTCTGCAGCCTCCCTTGCTACCAAAACTTGGCCATGTAAACCCAATACAACTGTTCTGTTGTTTTTCACTAGTTTAACAGAAATTCAGTGCACGTTTTTTGCACACACCTTCTTGGTAAGTCTTCAGAATTCAATTAGGTACTATGTACTCTTGCTGTGCCAAGATAAGAATATCAGATATTTTAAGAACATGAAAATGTTATCTACACAGCAGGCTTCTTTTTGTTTTTGTTGTTGATCCCAATCCATTTTTTTAGCTTTCTTACTATTCTTTCAATCATTCCCTCCAGAAATACATCTCGATTACTCTTGAACTAATTTATATGCTTGGCAGCCACTGTCTTCCTCTTTAATATTTCTCTGCAATAAACAGTTTTGTTTTCACCAGATATGTGACTTTCAGCTTTCATAAAGCCATTGTTACCAGTCTTGTTCAAGCATTGTTAATGCTGGAGATTTTCTTTAAAGTTTAATCAGCAATCTAACTTAATTTTGCTTTTCTTCATTGTCTCTTACGTATCTGAAATGTATTGGTTATTTCAAAATTTGTCTCTGCAAAGAGAATGTGTCTTTATCCTGGTGATAAAAGTTAGAATATAAGAAGATCTTGTCAGATATTTGAAATATGAACATAGACTTAGCTACTTTTGCCCTGAAGGGAAACTAGACATGTATCTGCATTGAAACAGCAGGGTGAAAATAATTTAAACAAGCAAGTTAAGCAAGTTTACATGCCTGGACTTGTTGACATTCCCTTCTTTTGTTGTTTTTGTGAGTTGTTTATTCTGCTTTGCTTTGTTTTATTGTGTTAGCAAGTGCTTAAAAGTGACCTCCATGTTAAACATAAAATCAAGCCAGCACTTTCGAGGAATATTTGCTCTGTAATGGATTATTTTCCTGACTTTGTTTTTTTTGGGTTCTTTTTATCCCAGAGAGATCATTTTTCACCTTTAATATTCCCAGTCAAAGCTCATATCAAAATGAGAGCATTCCCTGAATGCGAAGCTTGTACAGAAAGTCAGAGTATGACTTTAACAGTATCTTAAGTTGACTCTTACAGAGATATTTATGGTGTTCTCATCATGACTACAAAGCATGGTGAATATTGCTTAAAAATGCTTGTTGTTATAAAGGTACTCTTTATGATGATCATAATTGTGGTGAAGTAAACTTTATCTCACTGTAGGTTCATTGAGAATCTACCCTATATGAACCATCTTTCAAGAAAGGAAAAAGACCTAATACTTCAAGTCGCCTGTGTTATCTAGCTCTTTCTAAAGACTTCGGGGAAATAGAAGTCAGAATTTTAGATATTTAGGAGAAAAAATATTTTTTTAATGTAAATTTTAATATTCTATGTGCCAAAACTCTAGATTAAGAAACTTCAGTATCCAGTGTATTTCAAGTTACTTGGGGATTTTGTTTATACACTACAGTGCCTCTTTAAAGCTCACATGTGCTTTTATTATAAAACACTCTAAAAATTGATATTAAAAAGTACTAAGTTTGAGTTGTAGACTCAGTCCTTAGCGTTTTACAAAGTGACAGTTATAATTTGCTCTTTGTGGAATGAAAACAAATGGATAATTTGTATTCATGGTGCCTTCTGCCCTATACAGGAATTTTGTTCAAGTTTTGTTCAAGCATGTTTGAGTTACTCTGAAAAGCAGAAAACAATAGTTGTATTTTAATTTTTCTCTCTAAATAGAGAGAAAATGTTTATCTTGAAACACTAAATATTAATGAGAAAATTTCCCCAAGTTTTCTTGGGAAGAGAGTGGCTGCCAAGCATGTACATTTCCTCAACAGTGATGTAGATGCATTTTTGGAGGGAATTATTTTTGTATTTTACAACATAATCAAGAAATGAAACATCTAAGTATTTTGTATCTCATTTAGTTTCTGAATGTTGGAAGGCAATTTTGGATCAAACTAAATGACAAAATATCTTTGTGAATATGGAAGTATTTGGAAAAATGTAGTAGGAAAGGAAAGTTTCCCATTAGACAATTTCTCATACTATTGATTCCAAAATGTTTGTGCCTTGACTGTTTCACATTGTGACTTTAAATTATGATCTTATGGCTATATGCAGTTTACATCAATAAAACAGATTTGCTTCCATCTTTGATTGTAAAGGTTCCTTTGGGAAATATTTATTTTCCCTGCATTGGATTTTACCAAGTCTTTTGTCAACTGAGTATAGAACAGCACCCTGAAATGTTTAAACTGTCAAAAAAAAAAAAAAAATAAAATCAGGAAGCCACAGCTGGTTAAATTCTGGAAATCATACTGGCAATTAAGAACAACTTGCTCTAAAAAACATTTGTTTTACTCAGGTTAATTTGAATAATTAATTTGATTGCACTACAGTTTTCAAAAATATTAATACTAACATGAAATCTTTATTTTTAAGTTTTATAATTCAATTTTTACAGAGAATTTTTAGGTTACTTAAGTGCTTTACAATAGCACGTTAAATATTTTCCATTCCTGTGCTGCAATTATACACATGAGTATAAATTTGGAGAAAATAAACTAGTCTTTTGCTTTCACTCATTGTTGAAATATTCTTAAATAATAGAGACTTTTTTAGACCAGCATTTCCCATGGATTTTGAAACAGAAATTACAAGGGGAAAAACAGAATACTATGTCAAGGTGTTCATAATAATAATGTTCTTGGTGTTGACTATACTTACAGGAGAAAGGTTCTAAAGTTAGGAAATGTTCTGTTTTCTCTTAATAGTTCTTAAAAGCCATTTATTTCAACCTTCGCTCTTAACTCCGTGAATTGTTCTTTAAATAACTATTATTAAATTTTGAGATCTCTTTTATTTTCAAACATTACTCTATACAACTTAAAAAAATACTGAGTTATTAAAAACATTTGTCTGAGTACATATAGGGGACCCACTAATAGTCAATTATTTGCTGAAGGGTTGTAATCTCTGACTGTGCTTTTTACTGTCAAATTAAAAGAAAAGAAAAAAGGGCAGAGGAAAGAGCCTGAGGAAAAGGACTAACTCAAACATGGCAGATGCAGGAGGAAAGGAGGATTCTTTCCATCAAAAAAAAAAAAAAAAAACTAACAAAAAAAGCAAACAAATAAACAAAAAACTCCAAATGAACAAACAAGTTGCAAAAAAACACCAATCAAATGAAAATTAATCATCCCCCAAAAAACCAAAATCAAACAAAAACAAACCTGAAAACAAACCCCCTCCTTATTTCCTGCCCTTTTCATTGCTTCTTGAAAGATTATAAAGCAGTAAATAATGCAAAAATTTATCTCATGCTTTAATACTCAGATTAGATGCCTCAAATTCTTAAGGATAGTTTTCTGGTGAACTTCCAGTGATGAGTCATGGCTTTTTCTCAAGAGAAAGAAGAAAAGAAAAAAAACCCAAAAGAGAGTAGCTATAATTCTTTGAAGAAAGAAATAATTTATTTTGAACTGCAGTTTTCATTAACATGATCCTTTGATGGATAGGATGTCTGCATATTAAGGAAAGCATGGGGATTTGTTACAAAGTTGTGTTCAAGATAAGAATATTTGATAAACACAGGGCACTCTTCTGCTTCAAATCTCCTTATTGCCCTTCTTTAGGGATAAATCAGATGTTGAATAAACAATCCTTCTTGGCTTTATAATGGAAATATATTATGCCTCTTTCAATATGGAAGCATAATTATCCATTCATTTGACCATTTTAGCTGCCTTTCATGCTTAATCTTAATTTTGAATATTAAATCATGATTTGAATGCAAAGTTCAGCTGTCAGTTTTAAGCATTTCTTCTAATGAATGATGGAAGAGGGTCAGAGGTTCCCAGATACTAATCCACTGAAATGAAGAGTAAATTAAGTTCTTTATGAGACCACGAAGTAGGAATTATTTTTACTTTTTTTTTACAGTAGGTCATTACAGTACTCTAAAATTCGATCACATCTCTTATTACCCTTGAGTTTGCTTAAAAACAGGTCTTGATACTAAACAGAACACAACTACAGAAAATAATTTATGGAGGGATTTGAGTTTGTTTGCCTTCCTCCTACATTTTGTCCTAATTAAAAACAATTTTATTATCATTAAAACCCCCCTGCATAAACCTTATGTAACATTCTTGTAACCTCTTTAGTACCTCAAACCTAGAGGGTTTTTTGCATTGATTTTTTTTCAGGTTTTTTTTTTTTTTCTTTTTTTTTTTTTTAACTAACATGTCTAGAATGAACAGGTCATAATATATGTATATCTTAGATAATTTTTTAGTTTATCTTTTGATGTATACTATTCTAAAAGACCTATAAATGTCCTATAAATGGACAACAAATTCATATGTTCCAAATTTCAGTAACTCAATAGAAATTATTTTTATACCCATGGAGAACTGTATGTTTCTTGTTATTTTGATTTTTAAATGTTATTATTCAGGTGTTAATTAGCAAAAGTATTTCAAGTATTACTTTAAAATACACCCCCCCCCAAAAAAAAGCCATGTACATGATTTGAAATCTACATTTCATCTCTGCATGTAATGCACAATAATCCCTCATTTCTCTTTAAGCTATGAAAAAGGGCTTAAATTGGGAATGTTAAAGAAAAACAAACTGGAAACAGGACGTGCATACTGTACTGAATGAAGTATACTTGCACATCCATCTGTTTTCTGAAAAAGGATCTACTACTTTTCCCAGTAATGAACTATTGTTTTTTGTCAAAAACTTTCTTAAAATATCCTCTTTGCACTTTTGCTGCACCATACATTCTACAAGTATTCAGTAGTTTTGGAAATGCTACCTTTTTTGTTTTCTTCATTTCCCCAGTTGTAGTCAACAAACATTTACAGGGTGATGTCACTATTAAGTACAGTTACATTTTCATGTCACCAGGATGTGTGCTCAGTCACCAGGAAAATCTTGCATACTTAGGATCCATTGCTCTTTATTTGCTTTTCACATAAGAGCAAGCAGTCTATGCCTCCATACATTTCTTTTCCAACTGTCATTTGCGAATGACTTCTTATTTCTGCATGTAAATATAAAATAAATTTTGATTTCTTTTTTTAGTGATAGCTTTGTGTCTAGCAGTTGGAATCACTGCAGGTCTGTAATAAATGTTAAAAGTCATAGAAAAAAATCACAAACCTGGAGATATCAATAAATTTGGATACCTTTTAAAGACATCCAATCTTTCTAAATTTGGTAACTCCTGTAGTTATAAAAATTGATTAAAGAAACAAGTGCTCTGCATGAATGAAATCCACCTTTGAAATTAAGGAGGAGAAAGTAATAGGAGTAGCTACATTGTTTTATCAGCTTTTGTCTTCAAGCAAAAGATGAACCCAAGAGAAAAAAAGGCAAAACCTAAGCATAAATGAGGCCAACCACAAGGCATTCAGAAGCCAAGAAATGGCTGAGTAGGCAAGCATGAAGACAGTTTTTAAATATGTCTACAGAAGTTTTAAGTACTTGATTTATTTTTTCATCTTGCCCTTTGCTTTTCTTTCCAAACTTCTGTTTCTGTCCTATTGCAAGACTGTTGTTCTGATGCGCTGGCACTGAAAGAGAAAGCATAAGATATAATCAGAATATTAAATAGCTTTAAGGCTATGGGTTGAGTGACTCAAGACTAGAACTCTGACTGCAGTTTTTCAAAGTCAAGCCCTGTTCAAACATGGATTTTAAAATCCATTTAAAAGACATTAGTTCTTGTTTGTACAAAAAAAAAGAAGCACTATGGGTATTTTGCAGAACTTTAGCCTTCTCCAGAGTCACTTACAAATAACATAAAATTTCTCTTCAAATCAAATGAGTTTGCTATCAATAGCTTCAAAGTTACACAGGAAGAAAATGGCTGTCACTTGCAATTGTTACAGGTAAAACATAGGATGAGACAGCAGTTCTCATTGATTGAAAGATGACTTTTCTTCTACTTTTTAAAAAAATTTAGCTGTACAAGTACAGCTCATTATTTATGCACCTCTGTTTTTTTAGTCAAATGTGTTGAAATAGCCTTGGAAACACAGGCTGTGATGTAAAATTTTAATTTGTCTAATAAGCACTTTGGAGTCTAATTAGAAGTTTATTGTAGGAAACACACTTTACTCCTCCAGTTATCCCTGACTTACTCATTTATGTCATTTCAACACATTTTGGAAATGAATAGTTGCTTAAAATTTTCAAAACTGTTTAAAAGTAGTCCTTCTCCTACTGCACACAAACAAGGAGAGCAATGGGAAAAAATAAGCCTTCCCAAATTTCTTCTATAAACAAAACCCCCTTTTAATGCATCAGTGAATAAACTGGAGTAATCTTTCAGTCATTGCCTTCTTATTTTCTAGTATGTATTCACAAAGTACTTTTTTCAAAACACAAGATGGATGACAAACCATTTGCCTGTGCAGCAATAGCATAGATGACAAATGCAAGGCAAATGTGGCATGTTTAATTCAAGTTTTGCATTATGTTTGATCTGGATACCTCAGATTAGTTTTTGAATTTATCTTGTAATGTCTGCCTATTTGGTTTTTAAAATTATTATTTGCTATATTTTATTTTATTTTATTTTATTTAGTGGTTTAGCTCAAATCATCTATTACTTACTTATTTTACCTCTGTGTCAGAATCAGACTAAACCCCCAGAACACCACTCTCCCTCCCACCTTCTCTCCTCTCTCCTACTGTCAATGGAAAGACAACCCTCGAGACTCTCAGTCAGTTTAGCATCTCTGTAATAATCTTTTTCAGTTCACATAGAGAGAGAGGAGTCTCTGAGTCTCTTGCTTATGCTATGGAAGCGTTCCCACAAGAACAACTCCGTCGTGGCTGGAGTATCACGTCAAGTCCACCGCTCAGATGATTTCTCATGTAAAGTGTCTTTTCCCTCGAATCACAGCTTTCCCACAGCTGCTTTTTGAGGATTTCAGTTTTTGAGTTCATGGGGTACCAATTTAAAGCTGAGTTGTTAGAAGCAAGGTTCTCTTCACTTATCTCTAGGAAGCATCTTCATCTCTAGGAACATCCTCATCTCTAGGAACAGAGGTCGTCTTCACATTCATCCCTCCTCATTCCCTTCTACTGAGGTCTGGATCGATCCATATCAAAGGGTGGGACCATGGCCCCCCACCCACTGGGGCAAACGCCAGGTGTATTGCACACCCCCTCCAGGTGAAGGTAAACAGAGAGTCCTGCACTCTGGAGCCAA